>CATIVE010000149.1:0-50192 GCA_949628195.1 Phasia obesa | reverse complement strand
TGGCATTTGTGACGGGTAAACAGTGAGGAACACTGATTGATTAAGTTTTTTTGTTTTGTTTTCTCTCCACGTTTTTGCAATATTCTCATTTTTCTTAATTCGCAACGCATAATAGTTTTTTTTTTCTTGATTTATTTCTACTAAAATATTCCCAATCTCTTAATCCTTCTTTCTATATGTATTTCCTATTTTACCCTTTTTTGTTGTTGTTGTAGTTTGGATTGTTCTCACATTGTCAGCTGGTTGAGCGACGATGTTGATAAAAATAATGACAGTAGTGATGATGATTATAGTGTTCATAATGATGAAGTAATGATGTTGTAGTTGTTATTATGACTCTTGTTGACAACTGTCATTGCAAAACATGTTGAAGTTTTTTCATTAGTTTTTTGTATTTTTATAGTTGACTCCCACACTCTTATAGGGATTTCATTATTTTTGTGTCATTTCGTATGACATGTGCGTATGTATGTTTGAAAGATTTATTTATTGAAATTTTGGTATATACATTTGTATGTTTTACACGCATACACATATGTAAATTTATGTATACATATATTTATATATATATATATGCCTGTATACATATATTTATGTACATTATTGAAATAATTTTTTTCATATTCTCTTTAATTTTTTAATTAAGTAAAAAATTAATAAAACTTGTTGAATTAAACAATCAGCTTATTGATTGAAAAACCGTGATAAGCAACAAAAGGACAGAATTTAATTGGTTTTTTTAAATAAAAAAAATTGTCTACCACTACACACTCATACATGCATTAAAAAACATTTTATTTTCAACAAGTATTTACAAGAGCAAAAAAATTTATAGATAAATCGCCAAGCCTCTATTAATTAAGTCATTTACCTTAAAAAAATATTTTATTATATCTCCCCCATTTTACATGTGTTGTTAAAGTTTTTACAATTGCAAAGATGGTCATTAAAACTTTCCTTCTTGTGACAATTTTCTTTGCAAATCAAACTTTCGAGACTACTTTACAATTTTTTTGACAGAGATTGAAGGACACATAAAAAGCAATGAATATTTGAGGCAAAACTGAAAGGAAAAATTACACAAGTTGAAAAATGTCCGTGACAGTAATAAACCAAAATGTTTTTTATTTTAGTCCATTAATGCCTTGGAAGGCCACAAACACTTATCATAAAGAGTAGTTGCTGAAAAAAGAAACTTATAAAAGTAAGAAACATTAACCACTTCGTCTTAACCTCATTGATGACAAATGCTAGGTAAATTTAATATTTTTTTGAGTAAAATAACACTCATAAGAGGGCTGAAAATGATGAATATTTCACACAAGTTATGAAGTAAAGCACTTCATTGTTGGGACAAACACGCTTTACTTTTAACCGACTTCAAAAAAGAAGGAGGTTATCTATTCGTCTGAATGTTGCTTTTTTTATGTATGTAACCGCAGAACTCAGCCATTTCTGAACCAATTTTAAATTTTTTTTTTTTATTTGAAAGGTTATGCTTTCAGGTTGGTCCCATTTTAAAAACAGTTCATTTTATTAAAAATTAAAGGGTTTCCCCATACAACATACATGTTTTTACATGTATTAAGAACCGTAAAGAGCAGCAAATTAAAATTTTAAAAAATTGCGTGCCGCTATAGCTCCCAACAGCAGAAATTAATTAAAAAATAAATTTAAAATTTAAAGGGTGTTCCTATAGCTGACATAATATGACCTATTTGGGTTTATCTTTTGAACCGTTATAGACTAAACCTTGAAAATTTGACAGAATGTCGATTACTATGACCGTTATAATAAAATGTATAAATATTCAAAATTTTAAATTAAAGGGTGCTCCAATAGTTCATTTAATTTGATATATATGGGCATACTTTTGAATAGTTGTACACAGACCGCTGAAATTTACAACGAACCTGTAGTGCTAAGTCAGCTAACAAAAAGTATAAAATTTGAATTTGGAGATAAAAGGGTGTCCCAATAGTTAATGTAATTCTATGTATGTGGCCAAACTTTTGAACTGTTAGAGACAGACAGCTGAAATTTACAAGGAACCTGTATTGCAAAGTCCACTATAGCAAATATACAATTTGAAGTTAGAAATTAAAGGGTGTCCCCATAAATTACGTAATTTGATCTATATGACCCTATCTTTTGAACCGTTAAACACAAACACTTGAAAATTAGGCAGAATGTCCACTACTTTCTCTGGTATGATAACAAGTATAAATATTTGGAATTATAATGTAAAGGGTGTCCCAATAGTTTATGTAATTTGATATATATGGTTAAACTTTTTAACCGTTATAGACAGATAGTTGAAATTTACAAAGAATCTTTGTGGCCAAGTCCTCTATAACAACAGGTCTTTAATTTAACATTGTAAATTAAAGGGTGTCCGAATAGGTGATGTTATTTGATCTGTGTGCCCCTATCTTTGAAACCGTTATAGACAGAGGCTTGAATGGTGTCCCCATACAAGACGGATGCTGGTGAAAATAGCTTAACTTTTGAACAGTAATAGGGAGAGGCATTCAATAGTCTTTATTTTTTTCCCTCTAATTTTGGCGCATTTTTTATTTGGTTTAAATCTAATTCTTACAGATTACTGCTTACATTTTTAGTTTAGAATTGGTGCCCTTCTATCTGTTTTGAAACGGGGTTTTTTTTGCAAGAATTATTAATGGAAAAAATGTCCACTAACTTTAAATCATATTAATGGCAAGCATATAAAAGAATATTAGTAATATATTAGTAATATTTTTAAGATAATATCGGCAGTTTAATTGGAATGATTAGTAGCCGGTTATAGCAGCAAAATTGTTGGTTTTCCCTTTTCAGATTTAAGTTCTAAGTACAATTTTTTTTTTTTAATTAATATTCTGAAATTTGTTAGCTTTTAGTTTCGTATGATCATTTTATTTGTTTTCAATTTTCGCGGTATAATTTTAAAATTTTTCTTAAGACTTCAACAATATTATTCTGTCAAGCTTGTTTAACGCAATTACTTCTTTAATTTTCTTTGATTTAAACTCGATACATTTAGTCCAGCATCTTTCTAGTTCTTTTAGTCCCTTTAGGTTAGGTTAAGCGGGCAGCCCGCGAGTTTACTCGGAGGCCAATAAGGCACATTGTGATGCCCCAAATACCATCTACCCCCACTATTACCTACAGAACTTTAATACCTTTAAGAAGTTAGATTTCTAAACGCCCTTAAAATGCCTTCCTCTCCAGATTTAGCACTTGTATGCTGGATAAGGTAGCAGTTCGCACATTTTTGTTTTCGTAGTGACTACACATGTGTTCACACGTGCATTATCCAAATATTCATATAAAGTGTGATGTAACCTATAGCCTCAGCCATCTTCCGCACTCTCCTCTGATCATTCAATATCTATACATACATATAATAAAATTATAACTCATTTCCGTTTGTCTGTCTGTCTGCTTTACATTTGTGTTCGCATCACGTAAAAACTACTGGATGGTTTTTAAAAAAATTTTGTGAGGAGATGCCATAGCATCCTGTTTCCAAAATAGGATACCTTTCTTCCGCCAAAATATTTCATTTCCAAGAGAAAGTGGAGAAAAACAGTGAAAAAACACAATTTCCGGTTTAAAGGTACTGAAATTTTCGGTTTAAAACTGGGATATTTTAAGCACTATTGCGTAACATTAGGCGCCAATTAAATACAATTTCTATTTTATTTGCATTACTTTGTGGAATTAAAATATTTTAAACACCTTTTACAGAGCTTTACAATAATTTTTAGAATTTTTTATAAAAAATTGTATAAAGTAAATATATAAACCATAACTAGAAGCACTATAAATCTCAGAGTCTTACAATTGGTGTGGAATACTTTCAAAGCAAATTCGAGCAAAATGTTGTCAGGATGCCCACGACGCGACGTGGCCGGCACAGCTAGTCATTTAATGACAATGGAACTGAGTAATTTATTTTTAACCATTAATATTAATGGTGCTGTAACTCTATAGAAATACTATGGAGACAATATTAAAATTGTTTTGCTTTCGTTAAAATAAAGAAGTTTTCTACTTTTAATGGGTGTCAAAAATAAATAAAGTTGTTGAATTCTGCTAGAAAAAAAAAAACAGTCAACGAAGTGGTATTGTCACGAAAGTTATAGCGAAGTAAATATAAAATAAAAAAATCAGTAAAGTGCGAGTTAGACTCAGACATATAGGGTTCCGTACTATGTTTAGTACAACTTTAAAAATTCAAGTTGTTTATTTTTTCATGTCTTATGTATGTAACCGCAGAACTCAGCCATTTCTGAACCAATTTTAAATTTTTTTTTTTTATTTGAAAGGTTATGCTTTCAGGTTGGTCCCATTTTAAAAACAGTTCATTTTATTAAAAATTAAAGGGTTTCACCATACAACATACATGTTTTTACATGTATTAAGAACCGTAAAGAGCAGCAAATTAAAATTTTAAAAAATTGCGTGCCGCTATAGCTCCCAACAGCAGAAATTAATTAAAAAATAAATTTAAAATTTAAAGGGTGTTCCTATAGCTGACATAATATGACCTATTTGGGTTTATCTTTTGAACCGTTATAGACTAAACCTTGAAAATTTGACAGAATGTCGATTACTATGACCGTTATAATAAAATGTATAAATATTCAAAATTTTAAATTAAAGGGTGCTCCAATAGTTCATTTAATTTGATATATATGGGCATACTTTTGAATAGTTGTACACAGACCGCTGAAATTTACAACGAACCTGTAGTGCTAAGTCAGCTAACAAAAAGTATAAAATTTGAATTTGGAGATAAAAGGGTGTCCCAATAGTTAATGTAATTCTATGTATGTGGCCAAACTTTTGAACTGTTAGAGACAGACAGCTGAAATTTACAAGGAACCTGTATTGCAAAGTCCACTATAGCAAATATACAATTTGAAGTTAGAAATTAAAGGGTGTCCCCATAAATTACGTAATTTGATCTATATGACCCTATCTTTTGAACCGTTAAACACAAACACTTGAAAATTAGGCAGAATGTCCACTACTTTCTCTGGTATGATAACAAGTATAAATATTTGGAATTATAATGTAAAGGGTGTCCCAATAGTTTATGTAATTTGATATATATGGTTAAACTTTTTAACCGTTATAGACAGATAGTTGAAATTTACAAAGAATCTTTGTGGCCAAGTCCTCTATAACAACAGGTCTTTAATTTAACATTGTAAATTAAAGGGTGTCCGAATAGGTGATGTTATTTGATCTGTGTGCCCCTATCTTTGAAACCGTTATAGACAGAGGCTTGAATGGTGTCCCCATACAAGACGGATGCTGGTGAAAATAGCTTAACTTTTGAACAGTAATAGGGAGAGGCATTCAATAGTCTTTATTTTTTTCCCTCTAATTTTGGCGCATTTTTTATTTGGTTTAAATCTAATTCTTACAGATTACTGCTTACATTTTTAGTTTAGAATTGGTGCCCTTCTATCTGTTTTGAAACGGGGTTTTTTTTGCAAGAATTATTAATGGAAAAAATGTCCACTAACTTTAAATCATATTAATGGCAAGCATATAAAAGAATATTAGTAATATATTAGTAATATTTTTAAGATAATATCGGCAGTTTAATTGGAATGATTAGTAGCCGGTTATAGCAGCAAAATTGTTGGTTTTCCCTTTTCAGATTTAAGTTCTAAGTACAATTTTTTTTTTTTAATTAATATTCTGAAATTTGTTAGCTTTTAGTTTCGTATGATCATTTTATTTGTTTTCAATTTTCGCGGTATAATTTTAAAATTTTTCTTAAGACTTCAACAATATTATTCTGTCAAGCTTGTTTAACGCAATTACTTCTTTAATTTTCTTTGATTTAAACTCGATACATTTAGTCCAGCATCTTTCTAGTTCTTTTAGTCCCTTTAGGTTAGGTTAAGCGGGCAGCCCGCGAGTTTACTCGGAGGCCAATAAGGCACATTGTGATGCCCCAAATACCATCTACCCCCACTATTACCTACAGAACTTTAATACCTTTAAGAAGTTAGATTTCTAAACGCCCTTAAAATGCCTTCCTCTCCAGATTTAGCACTTGTATGCTGGATAAGGTAGCAGTTCGCACATTTTTGTTTTCGTAGTGACTACACATGTGTTCACACGTGCATTATCCAAATATTCATATAAAGTGTGATGTAACCTATAGCCTCAGCCATCTTCCGCACTCTCCTCTGATCATTCAATATCTATACATACATATAATAAAATTATAACTCATTTCCGTTTGTCTGTCTGTCTGCTTTACATTTGTGTTCGCATCACGTAAAAACTACTGGATGGTTTTTAAAAAAATTTTGTGAGGAGATGCCATAGCATCCTGTTTCCAAAATAGGATACCTTTCTTCCGCCAAAATATTTCATTTCCAAGAGAAAGTGGAGAAAAACAGTGAAAAAACACAATTTCCGGTTTAAAGGTACTGAAATTTTCGGTTTAAAACTGGGATATTTTAAGCACTATTGCGTAACATTAGGCGCCAATTAAATACAATTTCTATTTTATTTGCATTACTTTGTGGAATTAAAATATTTTAAACACCTTTTACAGAGCTTTACAATAATTTTTAGAATTTTTTATAAAAAATTGTATAAAGTAAATATATAAACCATAACTAGAAGCACTATAAATCTCAGAGTCTTACAATTGGTGTGGAATACTTTCAAAGCAAATTCGAGCAAAATGTTGTCAGGATGCCCACGACGCGACGTGGCCGGCACAGCTAGTCATTTAATGACAATGGAACTGAGTAATTTATTTTTAACCATTAATATTAATGGTGCTGTAACTCTATAGAAATACTATGGAGACAATATTAAAATTGTTTTGCTTTCGTTAAAATAAAGAAGTTTTCTACTTTTAATGGGTGTCAAAAATAAATAAAGTTGTTGAATTCTGCTAGAAAAAAAAAAACAGTCAACGAAGTGGTATTGTCACGAAAGTTATAGCGAAGTAAATATAAAATAAAAAAATCAGTAAAGTGCGAGTTAGACTCAGACATATAGGGTTCCGTACTATGTTTAGTACAACTTTAAAAATTCAAGTTGTTTATTTTTTCATGTCTTATGAGGCATCTTGAATTTAAAAATAAAAGTCATATTCACGAATATTGCATCACTATTGTTTTTATATAAATCTTAGCGGCCATCTTAATACACTTTCTATAAAAATAGCAGGCACTGATGGACCACCCGTTAGTCATTAGTAAATGTTGTAGCGGCCGAAGAACAACATCCACTGTAAACATTTCAAGTCATCTCTCTGTCGGAACACCCTTTAATTTTGTTATTTTTTATAGCGGCCATGGTATTGTCTTTCTATGAATATATCAAGAGTCTATCTTTTACGATTAAAAAAATAAGTCACTATACATGCAAATCACGTCACTGTCGGAAAACCCTTTAATTTTTACTGTTTTTGTAGGGGCCATAGTAATACACGAATTTAGGCCTTATACATGCAAATCATACCACTACCGGAACACAATTTAATTTTTAGGTTTATTTTTTTAGACTTGTTTATAAAGCGAACTAAGTGTTAATTACTGTTTGTAAATTTTTAGTGTATGCCTCCTACAGTTCAAGAAATAAACACATATTCGTAAATAACACCTCTCTGTCGGAACACCCTATAAGTTTTAATATTTGTTGCTATAGCGGCCACAGTTATACACCTTCTGTGAAAATTTTAAGAGTCTACCTATTACGGTTCCAGAGATAAAAGGTGCTGACAGACGGACAGACATTGTAGCGAAAACAATCGGGTTTCCTTTTACCCTTTGGGTACGGAACCCTAAAAACAGATTTATAAAACAGCTTGTTTATATTTTTTAGAGAATATCGGTAGATTAAGTACAGCACCAAATAGCTAACAGTCGCCGAAATCTTAATAATAATCGCCGGAGCTATATTCCAACTGAAAGGACTAAATCTCAGCCGCCATATTATTACCCAGCTGTGTCCACACACACTGTGTGCGTTCTGACAATATTTTGTTCGATTTTCCTTTGAAAGTAATCCACACTAAATTTTAAGACTCTTTCTTTTATAGTGCTTCACGTAAATACAAATCAAATACATAATTTATTCAATTGGCATTTTTTCTGGAACAGATGGCGCTGTTTTAAAATAGTATTTTTTTTTCAGTTTAGCTACCGTGTTTAAGATAATCCGCTTTCGAAAATACAAGGTGCATTAAAGCCTGTTTCCATTGGTTATGGTAAAGTTAAGTGTTTGCCACTGCAGTTTTATTTCTATATGAATACTTCTGATTTCTTTGTTAAAAATTGCTGCCTTTTAAAACAGATGACCTTAAAATAAATTTAAGTAACTCAAAAAGCTCGAGTATATAATATTGCGGAAAACCTACATAAAATTAACTTAAATACCACATTCCTTACAGTCTTGCAAATTTCTTTCAATATTGCCAGAAACCACAAAAAGTAATGACAATTTTACGGCTAACGCAAATTTTCACAGTGTTTGAAAACAAACAGGTCATAAATTTCAGACATTCATAAACTCTTCATGATTCAACTTGTTGTTGCGTAAAAAAGCAGAGGCCTATTTTTACATTTATAATACCAGTAACAAAAACTATTAAGTACCTTGAATGTGAAAGTTTTGCCTTGAAGCTAAGCAAAAAATGTTATATTTTATAAAGGCCTAAACTTATTTTTCATATTACAACCTCTAGAAAAACCTAACAATATTTCACTTTACTATTTGGTAGTTTACTACTTGTTGTTAAACAAATAATAATAAAAAGTCATAATAACTCAAAACATAAAGTTATATGAAAGCTAGAAAAGGAAACAAAAGGAAACTATTTTACGAGTATAAGGTACAGTGAAGAAGAAAGGTGATTACATGCACGAATGAACAACAACAAACGGTATGACGTGTACAAACTCCTTAAATATAGTAGCATACTCACCTATACCCTATCCACCTACCCTCAGACTGTAACGACACGTTTCCGCTGGTTGCTGGGATAAGCTCAACTGCGTCCAAGGTCGTGTTGTGCCAAATAACGTTATAAATCTTCTACCTTTATTTATTATAAATTAAATAATCGGCAAGTCGCTCTACTTCGTGCTGTGCAAACGTGTGCGGGGTACCTTTTGGCTAAGTACTACGGATTGATAGTTAGTGGGCGAAGGGAATATTCAGATCAGCTGTGTAGGTTAATAACAATTGAACATAGTTACACGAAAGACTGCATCAGACACTAATTGCGGACGGCGTTATATACAATGAGTGTATGGAGAATGACATCAGCATTTTCACTGATGGTTCTCTTATGGACGGTAGAGCAGGAGCAGGTGTACACTCAGTTGAGCTAAACTTGTTTGGGGAAGTACGTCTCCGTTTACCAGGCAGAATTACTTAGGTTGCTACATGCGTTGGATCACCTGCTAGAATGTCGGGTGCAGGGAATAAGGATTTTTATTGCACTTGACAACCAATCGGTTATAAAACGCATGAAGCATGTGGACGTGTACTCCAAACTAGTGCTGTAATGCGTTTTAAAGCTTAATAGATGTTCCTCGGCTAACGAGGTAAAATTGATGTGGGTTAAAGGTCACATTGGCACTGGTGGGACTTAAGCAGCATATCAACTAGCAAAAGGGGATCTGCTGAGAATTTCTGTGGACCAGAACCCAGAGTATCACTGGGTAATGACCTAATACGAGCAAAAGTCATACAATGGCTGAACTCACTAAACCTGAAAAGGTGGAGGGAGGCTACTTCATGTAGACAGGCTCGAATGGTGCTCAAAGAGAACCTTGGCAGGAGAGCCAGCAAGGTTCTTAGATACAATAGTAGTACCTTAAGCTGGATAACTGCGTTAATGACAGGTCATGGAAACTTCAAATATCATCTAGCCAAGATGAAAATCGAAGAAGATGATACTTGCAGACTATGCCTGGAAGACGCTGAGATGGTAGCACACATTGTGTGTGAATATCCAGCACTGGCTAGCGTAAGACTTAGGACCACGGGCAGAAGCTCGTTAAATGTGGATGCCATGGGGGAACTAAGCCTTAGAAAAATAATAGTAATCACTAAAGACACCGTAATAAGAAAGAATGCCGATAATTCCCAGTCGACGCTCTGAAATCACTAGAGTCTAGATTAAAGGCTGGTTGTAGCACGAGACTTAATGACAGTAAGATTGCTGCAAGTTATGTTGGTTGCCTATAGTTATTGAGGACGGAAGAGGGTCGGAAAGGACCCATTTAGTAGTGGTCTGCTTGGTTATTCCCCCTACATTAATAATAATAATACACGCTGCTCCGGTTTCTCCCAGTATCAGCTGTATGCGTACTGGATATTTCAGGGCTAATAGTTCCGTGGAAAATATCCTTGCACACCTCAGTTCGTATACTTTTATTTTCGCTTAGCTGGTACTATGAATGCACAATCCTATGTAGAATTTTGGAGGATGAATCAATCGCCGCAAAACCTCTACACCAGTTTGTGACTTCACAGTATTAGCTGAAGATAAGTTGGAAATATTCTAGAGCGAAGGGGTTTACGTAAAATATTACCTCTTATCTGCAGGCTGTCTGCGCAGTCACTACTATTACTCATAAAATTCCTCTTTATATACCCATTTGCCACCACACACACAGACAAGTATACCATCTCCGGCTGTTTCAAGGCGAATTCATACCAGGTGTGAGCAGTAGAGCAACAACTACAACAAAACAATAACTTTGACGTTAGATTAGCAGATATGAAACAATGTATTTTTGACAACACACTAGAAAAAAACCAGAGCAAAAAACAATCAGCTGGGCTATCAACACCACCTGGTATGAATTCGACTTGGGCTGTTCTACATAACAGATGTTGGCTGTGTTCAGTAACACAGTTGTAGTTAGGCCACTATATTTCATGTCTAGATGGGGACGCCAGGCGATCTGCCTTTAAATTTAATTTTTTAAAAATTTAAATTCATCTAATTCAATATAAGTTATATCTTAAAATAAACTAATAATTCACAATGAAGAAAAGCTTATTTGTTAACTAAATGAATGTTCATATTCATAGCAATATTAATACAAAGTTACAGGATGTCATCGTGAAAATAGCCAAAATGGATTCAGGAGACCTCAAAACGTATAAGGCGGTTGAAACCCTAACTTTGATTTTTTTTACGATTGCTTTGTAACGCATTAAACACATAGACGACAGCAGGATACCGACTACAACCTGTCAAAATGAAAATACACACGTTTATATGAAGACGATTATTTTGACGACACCATAGGTACACGGCGACACGACCACCGTTGTGGCTGTAGCTAACTTAGGCTAATTTCTATTTTTGTTTGCGACAATTTTATTCTATTCAACAGAAAATTTATTTACAACCAAAAGGTTTTAAGCAAATATATTTATTTGTTTTGATTTAATAAAAGTATTTTTTTAAAAAGTATTTTTTTTTTTTTTTTTGTAAGTAAAATATGTATTTCTACAATATTTACATAGTTTTGAAGTATGTAGCTGTCGTCTTCGAAATAATTCAGTAGCTGACTACACGGCGACGATTGTAGCCAACGGCATTTGTAGTCGTGAAGCGGTGTAGCCGCTCTTGTCTATGTGTTTAAAGCTTAAAGTAAAAAGGAAAACATCTTTGCGACCAGGCTTAACAAAGCGGACAAAAAATCTATACATATAATAAAATAGGAACTCATTTCCGTCTGTCTGGCTGTCTGCTTTTCTCTTGCATTCGCATCACGTAAAAACTACTGGATGGATTTTAAGAAAATTTTGTGAGGAGGTACCTAAGTATCCTGATCCCAATATAGGATACCCTTTTTTCCGCAAAAATATCTTATTTCCAAGAGAAGGTGGAGAAAAAACAGTGAAAGTGCGCTTTCCGGAATAAAAGTACCGCTTAGTACGGCATTTTATTTTTAACACAGATAGCGCTGACAAAATATGAATTACTTACTGCCAAATAGCCAATTGAATAATATTTGTATTTGATTTTTATTTTTACTTTATGGAATTACATTGTTAAAAAAAATTAATAGAAACGAGCGGTTGTTTTTCTAAAATCGCGACTTTCCCAGTTTACTAAGTTTGCCTTAGATGCTGATACAAAATTTTCTTAAACAGCTGATATGCATATGTACGCAGGTTGCGAGTGAGTATTTATTTGAACATGTACGTGAACGTTGATTTAGAAAGTGTTAAACAGTGTCGATAATAGTTATTTATGCAAAACTGAATAAAGTGTCTTTAAATTAAAATAATTATTTGCGTGTTTAATTTTAAAAGATCCCATTGTTGAATAATTAAAACGTTACAAAATGTTTATGTCGCGTACGTGTTGTATAATTTGGTTATTTTGTGAAATGTCTACGTAATTATGTGATTGCATTTTTGTTAAGAATACTACTGGCTATACAATTTTGTTAATGTTAGTTTCTTCTTAGTTTAGTTGCATTTTTATTTTATAGTTGCTATTCTATAAAATTAAAAGTCTTACAATTGCTGTGGAATACTTTCAAAGCAAATCGAGCAAAATATTGTCAGGACGACCACGACGTGGCGGGCACAGTCAGCATATACATAATAAACTTAATACATAAAAAATATATAATACAATGCACATAAATATAATAATAAATACATAAAGTAACACTATGAGTAACAATAATGATAAGCAACCGTAGTATTCAGAGCAGCAAAAAATCTATAAATAAGGAAAGACCTTGAAATTGCTCTTTAACGTCTAACAAAGCAGCTAAGAGAAGAATGATAAAATCACTTTTTACGCGTCTTATTTGAAACATTTTTATTTCATTTCGTTTTCATTAACGCCATTAGCAAACTGCTATTGTTCCAAAAAAAAAGAAAAGTCTTTTAAATCATATAAGCTTAAGGCCAATATAATATTATAAGATATGAAATCATAACAAAATTTTAAATCACAATGGAAATTTCATCAAAATAAAAACCAATGTTTTCTTTCTATCACTAACTGCTTAAAAAGTTTTATAAAATTGCCAATTGAACTCAAAAATATTTAAACATATTTTTGATCTTAACAATTCTTTACATTGAGTTAGAAAATATAAATATTTAGCACTCTTAAAGTAGCTGGGATTTAAAAAAAAGAGGTAACATAATTTCAATAAGAAACCAGCTTTATTAGATAAAAGATGTATGTCATTGATGTTTGATAGGATTTCGATCATATAAGAGCCGGCTATCTCAAACGTATTTTATGACTCCAAATTCGAATATTTTTTAAAGAATTTTTTGTTCAAGGCTCAGCTCCCCCAAGGAATCCACATTTAACGGGCTTCTACCAGTGATGTCTTATGCTAGCCAGTGCTGGACATTCGCACACAACGTGCGCTGCCATCTCAACCTCTTTCCTTTCCCCGTCTTCTCTTCTGCCTCTGCCTCTCACTTTTAGGCATGAGCTGTAGAGACTCCGACTCGAGGTTGAAGGAACGTTTTGAGGTGCCTGCTTCCGAAAGGTTTTTACTTAAGCCCACAGGGCCTGGTTCGTCCAATTCATCCACATTTACCTCCATAGCCGCAGGAGTATCTTCATAGACTGATCAGTCCATCCCTTGCGAGGTTTCTTTGTCATTCTCTTTTAATATCCTCCTTTGGCCAGTGGCAACCTGGCCAAATCCTAAAGGGAATAACCTCTCCATCTTTAGCGAGGCTCCTTGTCCATCCCTATCGAAATATCCCGATTCAACGACATAGGAGAACCTTTAGAGATTAACATGTTCACCCCTTGCGAGGCGTTCCTGTCCATCCCTTCTGAATTCTCCTCCTTATGCATGGGTAAGTCTACATTCAAACTGCAGGTCGACCGCTATCCAGAGTTTGCATACTAACGGCCAAACATCCTCTTGACCACGCCTTCCTGGCGTATGCTGTTCCACTAACTAGCATTTTCGGCATAGCCACCAACCACCTTAACCTTACATTTAAATTAAAAAACCTTACCTTTCTCCCCAATCCATAATATGATATACTCCATAATATGATATGTGTTAAACAAATTTTGCCAATATTATGCCATACGCGTTCATACACACAGTCCCGTTAATAAGCTTTGATAATTTTTCAACCCAAATTAACATGTTATTTTCACACAGAAAGTTCGTTGGAGTTTACACCCTCAAAAAATGGTTGCGATACTATTTAAAATGCACTAATGTGTCTCAAACGGCCAAAGAGCAAACTATTTTATCTTTTTTTATACTTATTTCTCATTATGTTGCTCATTTTTTTGTGAAAAATTATACTATGCCAATGACAATCTTCACATGAGCGCCAGAACCCATGCGAGCACACTCAAATATGCATTTAAGTTTGAATGTCATCACCAAATTCATGAACATACATACGACATAATGATATAATGAAATGTATAAGTACATATGTGCCTATGAATAGAGTTACACCCAAAAAGGCTTTGTTTAAACACAAAGTCGCGTTAAAATGATGGAAATTTTAACAAAAATCAGCTCATACATGCTTTTTCTCCAAACGGAAGCGAAAAGGCAGATTTTTGTAATTTTTAACACCCCACATATACAACACAGCTAAAAGTTTCGTTAAAGAAGTGTATTTTGTGTTCACAGTGCTTGTGCGAATATAGTAGCACAAGTGTGATTTGTATGTGTATGTGTAGGTGCATGTGTATGTGTGTATAGCCATTGAGGGTAAGTAATCATATAACCTCTGATCCCTGGTATGTTTTGTATTTAATAGAGTTTTATAAATATTTGTTTGAATGAGGGTGTTTACGTGCGTGCCAGAATGTGTTTAAAAAAGTTTTTAACCTCTGGGAAATTAGTTGTTTGTTTTTATACTCTTTATATAATATATTCTTTTTTATATTTGAATCTCTCATATTTTCGCAAGTGTTATTAACAGGAATTACCTAAAGAATAATTTTTGTTCATTTTACGCTTTGTTTTTATGAAATTTTAGTTTAAATGTCTACTTTTCATCAGTCAAACTTGAAGAACGTTTTTTATTTTTTTTTTTTTTTTTGCTTAACCAATTATTTTTTTTTTTTAATAACACAGCACAGTGGTGCAGACTAAAAAAAATTCCATGTTTTCTTAACAATTATTTCTGTTTTTAATAGGTCGCCAGAGATGGACACAAATTCAATAGGTAATGTATACTTCAATAATCATTTGGCCAAGACGAATATCAAAAATGATACTTGCAGACTGTACCTGCTAAAGGCTGAGACCCTAACTCACAAACTGTGTGAATGTCTAGCACTGTCTGGTATCACTCTTATCACCAGGCATGCATATGTATGTACATACATACGTGAAATATGAAAGTTTTTACACTCCTTGAAGTAAATGGTTACAGTTTCTTGTTTTACAAATTTTAGGTTGGAAATATTGATCTTTAATATTATAAACGATTTTTTTTTCAAAAATAGACTACAATAAATGAACCTTTAGGAGTATATAATTTTCAAGCTAATAAGGTTTTATTTTTTTGAAGTGGTATAAGTGCATTTTTTCATATATTGGGATATTTAAGGATTTGTGTTTGAATCAATTTATAAATATTGGCAAACTTTAATCAATTCGAGTGATGTTTTTTACACTATACACCTTTTAAATTTTATTATGAAATAATAACAAGTAAAAGTGCTATATTCGACCGTGCCGAATTTTCTATACCCTTCACCTCGGTGATTTTATTTATACAGACATGTACAGCATTATCCATATTGTTGACTCTTTACTTAAATAAATTCGTATGAGAAAAAATCATTATTCATGAGTTAAAAACACAGAAGACAAATGAAAACAAATTCCGTTTGCTACAATTGTCGCCGTGTTGTCAGCTACTTAATGCTATTGAAGCCGACAGCTACATCGTTAACTCTGACATTGTTGTAGAAATACTTATTTTGCTTTCATAAAATGAAATAACTTTTTCAAAAATTTATAAATAAATCCTTCAAAATTTTTTGTTTGTATATGAGTTTGTAATTTAAAATTTTGTGACATTTTCTTTTGTTGAATAAAATAGAAATTAGCCTAAGTTGACGACAACCACAACGGTGGCCGTGTAGCCATGTAGCTTTGCTGACTTCAAAATAATCGTTTTATTTTTGACAGTTTGTAGTCGGTATCCTGATGATGTCTATGTGTTTAATGCACCTAGGTTTTAAAACAGAGATATCATCTATTTAAAAATCAAACGCATTTAAAAAAATATGTTACTCTATATACACACATAAATACATATGTATGTATATTCTTAATATTAAATATATGTTATGTTACAGTCATGATTTTCATTTTCAAAGAAATATTGAAATTTTTGTTTTAACTTTTCGAAAATTGTATATAAAATTTTTTGTAAAAAATTTGGTTAAATATTTTTTGTAAAATTTTATTCGAAAATTTTTTGGAAAATTTTTAAAAAAAATTTTTTTTTCCAATATTTTTCTGTAAAATATCTTTTTGAAAATGCTTTGTAAATATTTTTGAAAAAAAATTTTTAAATTTTTTTTAAAAAAATAATTTGTTTTAAAAATTTTATTGAAATTTTTTTGTTAAACTTAGGACCTTTCTGCAATCTATATTGAGGTAAAATGGTCAGACTAAAGCAAAAAGAAATTCTTACAAAAAAAAATTTCCTCATATTGACACATGGGGGGTCCTTTTAACTGCTCCTAATTATCAGTGGGTACCCTGTGGGTCCATTGGCTACCTCTATGCGTATTGCTTTCTATTAAGGTCTCTAATACAAATCAAAGCAGAAAACCCCTACCAATCTAAAAACAAACAAAAATCGCCCCTCGCAGGGGGTTATTAATCCCCCGAGATCTGTATGCACTCCTTGCGATCTGCCAGTCGCAGTCTAATATTTATTTGACAATAAAAAGGCAAAACAGAATCATTAAAGCCGAAAAAAATTTAAAAAAAAACGTAAAAAAAAGGTGGGCGTGGTTTTTGGCCCGTAGCCTCCAAAGGAATGATCCGATGTTGCTGAATTGCAATACCAAAATTTTCGAAACTATACCTGACAGATTGGTGTGCTTAAATTGTATGTATCTCTTCTGGTGCCTTGGCAAATGATATTACAACACTAACACGGATAGACGGACAGACGGGCAGACGGACGTCGCTTAATCAACTTCTCTATGTATAAGGATCCAGAAAATATATACTTTATGGCGTCGGAAATGAATATTGTAGAAATTACACACGGAATGACAAACTTATATACACCCTTTCCACTTGTGGTGAAGGGTATAATTACTAAAATTATTTAAAAAAAAGAAATATACGTTTTTTTAGCTCCACATGGACTTATACCACTTTCAAAAATAACATATAACAAGAAATAAAAACAGGAGCAAATTTAAGTTTTTATGTAAAAGGTAATAGTTGAAATGAAGACATTTAAATACTGGAATAACCAAATTTATTAGGAATTTTTTCAGTTATATTAAAATTGTAAAAATGAAAATTCTTCGTTAAGATCTTTACATAAAAAAAATATATATTTAAAATTTAGTTTTCTTTTACAGTTAGTATTTTGAAGTATTTATGGTGAATAGGAGGTATATAACAAGCTTATCATATCATTATATTTCTTTCTTGTTTTGCTCCTTGAAGTTTTATAAAGTGGTAACATATTAATTTTGCTAAGATTTTTTGGTCTTCCTTTTTTCCAAATAAAAAAAAATAAATAAAAAAATTTCTAGTTTAATGTTTCGTGTCGACTTGTTCCTTTGCTTGATTTTTTAATTTATTTAAAGTTTAGTAGTGTTATGTTACGTTAGATTTTTTAACAATCACAGCAACTCTCATTTGATTTCTTTCTTACAAAATTCAATCCAAATTTTAATACTCAGTATTATAGTGTGAAAGGGGCCTTAGTAATAACTGCAGCAGCGTGCACTGAAACAGCAATAATCAATAATAATCGTAATAAGAAAGTTGTTTTAATTATAATTATTACGAATGGACTTATTCTACTTTCAAAAGAAATATTTGTGCGGTAGCATTATACAGCAAAACTGTTTTTGTTTATTTTATGTCAAAATAGAACTCTATTGAAATTGTTTTTATAACAATGGAAAGAAGGTGTCTATAGCTCTTTAAAATAACCCTTAACTCAGTGTTTTGGGAAAGTGGACTTATACGACTTTCAAAAAAACCAGCTCAAATATTGGAATAAATGTTAACATCGCTAGTTGTGACCGACCTTGCTACCTCTTCTATTCCTTCAAATATGCCTGCTGTAAACTCTTTTACGTGTTTTTCCAACATTATCTTTGTCGTATCAAGGTAAACTAACTTGCAGCTTTCCCTCATATTTTTATTTCATTTTATTTCATAAAGTCCCGTTCCACACTTGCAATTTTTGTTTCTGAAACATATTGTTCATACTTAGAAAATTGTATTTCTGACGACTGTATACTTTTTTACAGCCATTTTCATGTCGAAGAGAACAAACAATAACAACAATAGAGAGTCACAGCAGAGTCAAATGTACATTTTTTTTAATCTCCCAACAACAAATGCATGTGTTGCAGAAACAAAAATTGCAAGTGTGGAACGGGAGAAACAATCGCTGTCAGTTTTTATTATGTCGTATTTTGTTTTGTTGTTTGTAAAAAGATTCTTTCGTGTTTTGTTTGATTTGTATACTTTTGCTGTTGGTTTCCTCTGATCATGTTACGTTATGATTTCGCTTCAGTTAGGCTTGGTATAAGTGGTACACTGTACAAAGTTTTTGCGTTTTTTTACTATATTTTCATTTTTCGAGTGACTAATTAATCAAGTTTTTTGTTATCTATCTTCTATATATATAAAGCACAAAATGTGTTTGTTTGTATGTTTGTTTATTTGTCTGAAAGCTATAGCTGCCTACACCAGTGAACCGATCTTTCTGAAATTTTCACAGTTTGTTATTGGATCTACGAATGGTAAAATAGGGTACTTATTTTTTTGATACTCAACGTGGGCGTGGCACCTCGCATACAAAGTAAATATTAATCATCATTTATCTTGGTAACAGTAATATGTAGCGTCTTGAAATTTCGCACCCGTAACCTCTATAATTAAGTAAATAGTTTAGCGAAACACAGACTGAATTGGAGTAGTGGGCGTGGTACCTCCCATGCAAAGTAAATATTTAACATCGTATAATTTGGTAACGGTAATAGGTAGCGCCATGAAATTTTGCATCAAGAACGTCTATATTAAAATGCATAGTTTGGAGAAAGATAGAGTGAATTTTAATAGTGGGCGTGGTACCTCCCATGCAAAGTGAAAAATTATTATCGTGTTCCTGGCGAACTACAATAGACAGAGCGTTGAATCTTTGCACGAGTAACCCCCATGCTAAAGTGCATAGTCTACCAAAATACAAAATTAATTGGGACGCGTGATACCTAAAGAACTGCCATAGGCAGTAGCCAAGGCATAGCGCCTTGGAATTTCGCGCAAGTAACTGTCATATTAGTATATAGCTAAACACAGACTGAATTGGAATAGCAGGCGTGGTATCTCTTATACAAAGTGAAAAATTATAATTATGTTTCTGGCGAACTACAATAGATCGCGGCTTGAAACTTTGCACAAATAACCCCCAGAGTAATGTGCATAGTGCAGCAAAATACTGACTGGATTGGGGCAATAACCGTGGTACCTCCCATATTAAGTGAAAAATTATTTTCGTGTACCTAGGGAACTACAATAGCTAGAGTCTTGAAATTTTCTACAAGTAACCCTCATACTAATAGTGTAGCAAAATACAGACAGGATTAGGATAGTGGTACCTCCCATAAAAAGTTAAAAATTATTATCGTGTTAATATGTACAGTCAAGCAAAAAACATATTGGTTGGGAAGAGTAGGCGACGTACACTGCATATAAACTAAAACATTTTTGATAGCGTGCGCTTAGGAGTTAGAAGTTGGCCATACATTTTTTCCAAGTGTTTATTGAATTTTTTGTAGATGGGTGTAGCGAAGCGCACCGGGGATAGCTAGTAGTATATAAAAAGAAAAAAATGCGATTTAGGTAATTATAATATAAGAACAACATATCTGTGGCAATAAGAAAAAATTGTTTAAGGCTAATTTTTATGTTTAAAAGAAAAAATTTTTTAAAATTATTAAAAATTATTTTTACAAAGAAATAGCATCTATTTAAACTTTACATATGGGAATCAAACGTATGTTTCGAAAAAATATCTTATAGCTGCCAAAAGTACGCAGGTGTTGTAAATCATAAGATCTGGAAAAATAGCTTGTAGTTTCTTGCAGTTTTTTCTTCGATTAGACATTGAAAAAAGATAAGCAGAAACACATTTCGCTATAACTTCTTGCAAAATGGTGCAAAATAATTGAACCTTTGCATATGGGTACTTTAGAGTACAGAGATTACAAAGGTTCCAGTAATTTAAATTTTGCTTAAGTTGAATTAAGCACTTAGTTATTCCTTATTGCCACAGATATTATGATTAAATTATATCATACTATATTGTTATTTAACAGAATAGCAATATTGTTGGTTTAGAATCATATTATTGTCAACCCTGTTAAATATAAACAAATTTTTGTTCAATATAAAGAAATTTTTTCAAATATAAACTTAATACACATAATAAAATATGACCATAATATAATAAAAATTAATTATATTATGATCAAATATAAACCTTATGTGGTTAAATTAAACGATTATAGGGTCAATCCATATCACAGCAACATGGAACTCAAAATTACTACTTCCGATCTGATTGTAACTTTTTTCACCTATATTCCTGAACTCCGCGAATCCGAATATTTTCTTCAATACAAATGGTTGAAGCAGTATCACCAAATTGTAGAAGATTAGCAACAGCATCTACTCCCAGTTGCCTTAGCCACGGCTGTATTAAAAACCATTTTCTTCTTTACCATAAATTTTAAGTCTCGCCAGACCTGAAAACAAATTTTCGTTAATTTTGTTTATAATATCCTTAATAAAAGTATATTCTTGACATTCACCCATCCTCAGATCTTCTTGGAAGACCATGGGTATTTATCAACATCAAACCATCCCAAAACTCTTTAAAATTACTGGGGGTACATCCTTTTTGGAAGCCTCTTGCAAGGGAAGGATTTCTTTCCATTTCTTCCACAAATTTTCCGAATTGATTTGAATTTGTAATTTAATTTTTTTCCATTTTTAAGTTTTTGTTTCAAATCGTTTATAAAAACCAAGACGACAAAATCGTCGTCGACACAACATAATTTCGACGTGACATTTTTTTACAAAATATGTACCAAATAAAAATAAACAGCCCTTCGACACAAAACGTTGTCGTATTGTATCGACGCACAGTGAACGGTCCCCATAGTAAAACTGGAAAAAAATCGAAGGAGTTATGGTAGCTTAATAAAATTTTTGGCACATATCTCTCTTGGCCTACTATTTTAAAAAATGAATTAACATTTTTAGAAATCGTTTTAGTTTTCTGGTGCGGGGACAATTTACTACCCCAAATTCACCCATTTTAGTAATTATTATTTTTGAATTGTAATCCATCATTTTACATACAAAATGATAAAGCGTGATAGTTTTTTTGTTAATAAAATATTACCAATCTCTAATTATTTAGGGTTGCCGTATACCTTTTTTGAATATAACATTATTTTAGTCTTTTTATTTTTTAAAATTTTGAAAATTCTCATAACCAAATAACATTATACGAATAGGGTTACCACATTGACAACACTAAATATTTTAAAATTATATTATTTTTTAAGATAAAAAACATATTTATATAAAGATTAATAATAAAGTTACCAAGAAATTCAAATAACATAACAATTGTAAACAATTTCTTAATCACTAAAATAAATTTCTGAGTCTCAATCAGTATTATAGGATTCATCTACTATTATGTAATTACTAATTTCTTGATTATTGTTGAAAGAGCTGTTTGTATTTATTGTATTTCTATTAGATGAAATTAATGGATCAGAAGAAATTAGGAGTTTCATCATTAAATCTTAATTACAATTTCTCTGCTATTTTTCGAGTGTAACCAAGTCTGTTCTTTCTTAAATGTGTTGTGAAAGCATTCTAAAGCATTCGCCCGTGTACTCACCTTGTATTAGTTCGCCCGGCTAAATCATAGCCTACTATTATCATACATTTTCAAATATTAAAAATATCAACTAATAATTTTAATGAAAATATCAAATATGGATGATTTTTAAAATCATTATACTTCAAAAGCTGGCATAGAAAACACCTAAATATTTGTATACATATTTTAGTTCATATAACAGAAAATAAGATTATTGATTATTAAAAGTAGTTTTTTGATGTGCCTATTTTTTCGGGTCCATCGAAGCTGACTATTTTTTTTTTAAGTACATATTTTGGCTAAAAACTTCACAATTTTCGTTATAGTGTGTTTATCAATATTTGAATTTTAGGATTTCTTTGTTTCCGCTACATTTCTGAATAAAAGAAATAAATTTGCATGTATTTTTATTGAAAAATTAATTTTTGAGATTTATTTTTCCAAACCCATTTTTGTTACAAAATAATTCGACTTTAAAGCCGTGTAACTTTTTATAGGTGTAACGCACATGAAAAACCAAAACCACCTCTGGAATCGTGGGAGTCTCACCTTTCATTCCATTCGGAATTCGGGTGTTAAGAATCATTCCTAGGAAGTTCATATGTTCTAGAAAGTTGTTTATTGAGATCTTAGGTTCATTCTTGTAGTTGATTGTTTCCTTGAATTTTGAACGGTTTGCTATCTATGGACCTGAACAGGGGAAAAAAGGTAAAAAAATTGTATTTTTAAAAGTTTTTTGCGATTTTGACCTTGAAGATGAAGTTTTTTTGATTTTATATGTTAACAATTTTTGTTCTCTATGACAAGAGCTACAACTTTGCCTCAGAGAGTATATCAAAATTTCAAACGGTTTGCAAAATATGAGCTTGAGTAAATGATCATTTTTTGCAAAAATGACATCGAGGCCCCACATCTTTGAGGGCCCATAAAGAAAAACCTGGAGGACTTTGGGCAAAACTGGGAGACAGGGGACTTTTATTTTGGTCTTTTATCATGTAGTGGTGTCCGTATATGGTTATTTTTTTCGTGTTGCACTGTGTTATTCATTGCTTCCTAAAAACGAATAAAAAAATTCACCATAACTTTTTCTTAAAAAAGAAATACTTTACAGAAATATTTTACTTCTAAATAAATCTTGTCTAAATGATTTTATGTTCAGTTCCGCTAGTTTACTCTTTTCTGTCCCACTGTACACATATTTACATCAAATTATATGCAAATTTTATTTTAAAAAAAACCATAAAATTTTTTATGGCACAAACCACATTATGAAAGAAATAATAAAATTTAAATATTTGGTTGCTTCTTACGACTATTTGCTCTAGCCTTAAGACTATAAGAAGTTATAAAAAATGTTGTTACTTTCGCTTCTGTTGTTGAGATGTCTGTCGCTGATCATCTCTGCTATAAATTTATCTATTACAAATTTAACAAACCATTTAAACTTTCATAGTCCTTCTTAGTTATAGCTGTTTTTGTTTTTTTTTTTTTTTTTATCTACTTTCTACTCAATCTTACTTTGGGGCTAAACATTATGGCAATTTACTGTAAATACATAAGTAAATGACACTTTATGTGTTTATTGTAACACTGGCAAGTATAAGTATGAAAGGAAAACTTTAAAGTATTTGTTAAAGTGCTGTTTTGTGTGTAAATAAGGATGAGATTTTCTTAAATATTTACTTTCCTAAATATTTTTTTATATGTTTTTTTTTTTTCGCCTTATTTATTATAATACTTGGGTCCCATCAAAATAGTTCATATGCAGAGAAGTGCTATTGTAAGCTTTTGAAATTATTTTTTAATTTTTTTTTTTTTTTCTTGTTAACTTATTGTAATATAATGAATGTCAGAATATGACAGAGAGTTGTCCTTCTATGTTAGAAAATACAGTAAGGAATAGCGTTTTTGTTTTTTCGTCACTTCTATTTGACAATATTTTTCAACAGGCAAATAAATAGGGTTTGAGAAACGGAAATTCCCGCCCGAGAAAAGCCATAAACAATTTCCTGGGAAAATTTTTGGTAATTTCCCGGGAAACGCGAAATTTCAAATCATGAGCACTTTGAAGAAAATTCAGTGTTTCTTATTTTTAAATAAGCTTTTCTTTTGCTATCACACAAATATTTAATCGTTATTGTGCTGAATAAAAAAAAAGCATTTTTAAAATTGTAATATTTCTAGAAACATACAAAGTGTAAAACTATTTAGAAAAAAGTCCTCAAAAACAGCCTATCACGAAAAATATAAGAAACAAGAATATGGCAAAGAATCGCGTTTAATTCATGATGTAAAAACAAGATAAGAATGGTTGAAATGATTCATTCGTTTCTTAAATCGAAGAACGCATTTAAAAAATCTCTGATAGATTTTAATTGCGCAGAGTTGTGGGTTGTCCAGATTTTTGAAAATTTAGTGGCCGTTTTAAATCTCATTAATGTTGCTGTAGAGGCCTTGAGCCGCAGGGGCACAAATTTGTTAAGAGCATTTGTTATTATTCAGCCCCTCTACGAGCAGCTTTTGGCTATTAATTCGACTCTTTCGTTGGCGATACTTAGGTATTTAAAGTGCAGTAAAATTGCTAATGTGCATAAAACTTTATTTAGCACAATTGTTCAACAGATTATTCAAGCCACTCGAATCTGTAGAACCGCCAACTAGCAGTGATGTTGTTAACTAAGACTAAGAGAGACTTTCGCAACAAAAACAAAGAAAATAATTTGCAGTGATTTGTTAAATGCACTAACAGTTTTAAAATCATATTTTGTAATAAAATAATTATGGATATACTTTTTCAGTATTTAGATATATATATATATAAATTTTTCCCGGGAATCCCGTTAATTCCTGGGAATGCGTATATTTTTCCCGTTTCCCGGGAAATAAAAAAGGCCGGGAAATATCAAACCCTACATGAGAAACATATTGGGTAACTCTTTGCCAAATCGGCCGATGTCTTCGTTGTGACTCAAAATCACGAAAACATGTTTATTTGACAATCGAACAACTAGACCAGGTTTGTTCCAGATGCATAACAAAACAGTTGGGACTATTGAGAGTGAAAACAAAATTACTCTCTGGATATGACAAAGTTGCTGGAATGCAAAAAACCACAATTGAATATCTTGAAATACTAGTACAGGTACTAGTACTTTCTCAAATTTAATTTATTTTAAAGATTTAAGACGCTTAAATGCATAATATTTTAAAAGCAAATCATTTGAAAATTATTCATTTTCATTTTCAATAAATTTTCAATAAAATCTTTCATCCCTTATTTAAAACTTTTTTGATTTTTATATACAAAACAAAAACAGCTGATAACTTAATTCTAGTCCGAAGTTATTCAAAGAAAAAATTCGTACAACTTTGTACAGGAAATGAAAAATGAATAAATTAATTATTTAGGCTTAAAATCTTAATTATAAAGAGATAAAGAAAATTAGACACCAGCAGAGTGGAAAGCATTTTCTAGACACCTACGTCCATCATCAGCACTCTTCCTATCGATCTACAAGGTAGTTTCAATTCTTATTAATTTTCTATTTAAACAAATTTATCAAAGAAATTAAAAATTTTACTCTCGCATTTTCTCTTAAAATTGCACAAAAATTCTAATCTGGAAAGCTGTTGGACTAATATGAGTTCGGACTGTTTTGTCATGCACCTGGAACAGACCTAATATGAGCTCTTAAATATCTTTTATAAACATTTGATTTTCTGTTAACAATAAGTTTTTGTTTTTCGTAATGGCCTTTTTGAGAGCCTTTAAAAAATAATTTTTTTATGCCTAAATATAATTTAAAAATCAGTTTAACATGGCAATTTGTATATATATTCATGAGCCTTTGAATAAATTTTTTTGCACTACTTCACGATATAGTGCTATCGGACACTATTTTTCATCGAAAATCAAATGAAAAATTCAAAATTTGATATGTCAAAAACACCATCAGCGATTTGGTGGGAATTTTGCATGGTGGTACGACAAAGAACGCGCCGATCAAAATGTATTTGTATTCTGAAAGTTGAGGTATAATTTCGTTATTTATGCAAAATCTCTAATTTTATATTGTCATATTGTTTTTAAGGTTGCTAAAATTGTATCCATTTTTGCTTAATATTTTTTCCGCAATTAACCTCAAAATCAAATCTTTAGCAAGGATTTAAGTATTCCTGATAGCGAACAATGTACAAGATTTGTTTAAACCTTTAAAATAGAGTTATGAATATCTTCTTTTATTTTGCTTATTACGATTTACTTATTTACTGAGTCTGGCTACTTCCGTTTTAAAATCTTAAACCAAAAAATACTTTTGGTTAAGCATGCATACGATATATTAATTTATATCAGCAGAGTTGCTTTTTATAAGATTTAATTCCAGTAACCGTATGTTCAGATAATATTACAAATTTGAAAATTGCCTGTCTCAAGCTTTCCTAACTTTGTTTTTTGCCGTTGGTGTTTTCAGATTCGTGTGAATGTTATTGTTCCGGATGTAAAAAGAAGCTCCTGCAATAGTTATAGACAGTTTTGACAAACTATTCAGTCCAAACTAAACTTAACTGATTGATCGCTAGTTAGTTTTAATTTTTAGTTTTCATATGAAGCCTCTTATCAGCTTGTTGAGGCTGGTGGTTGTGGTTTAAGATCGATTTATGTAGGTAAGGTGCAAGCTCGATCAATTGTGCTGTTGCACTCTCAACAGACGGAGTTTGGATAGTCTCCAAACCCCTAAGCAAGAGGTTATAATGTGGATCTAGGCTTGCCTTTTAAAGGCTTGCCATATTACATAAATTGCTACTATACAAAAAGCGATTGGTGGCAATCGTAAAGTGTTGTTATACTACACAATGGTGGCGCTAGTCTACGCCTAAGTTTCACTCGGTGGTAAGACCACCGTGAGGTTAGGCCGAGTAGGTAGGTACTCACGTTAATCTTGTTCCACAAATCCTTTAGCTACCCCCGGGGGTTCCAATTGTCCCTGAAGGAATGGCAAATGCTTTGACGTGGTTCACTCGGGGAAAATAGGGGCACCAGTCGCTAGGGTTCCTAGAGCCTAAATCTGGAAGAAAAGGTCTGTGAGTTAAATCACCGGTTCTCTTCGAAGCCCGACCAGTGCCCAAACGACTGGTACCACGGGAATCGGTGGCCCCACAGAGACTCCCCTGTCTCTGTGACCGGTTATTGGTGAGGTCCCCTTCGGGGGTACACGTGGTGCCTGTGGTTTAAGATCAATATATGCAAGGTGGATGCATTGTTTATCAAAATGTGCTGTTGCAATCTCAACAGAAGGAGTTTGGATAGTCTCCAAACCCCTAAGCAAGAGGTTATAATGTGGATCTAGGCTTGCCTTGGATAAGGCTTGCCATATTATATAAATTGCTACTCATTGTGACTGTATGCACACAAATTGCGATTGGTGGCAATCGTAAAGTGTTGTTATGCTACACAATGGGGGCGCTAGTCTACGCCTAAGTTTCACTCGGTGGTAAGACCACCGTGAGATTAGGCCAACTAGGCAGGTACTCACGTCAATCTTGATCCACAAAAACCTTTAGCTCTGGAATTTTTGCTGGCTTATCGACGTACACCTTTTCTTTCAAGTAACACGGTCATTGAATTTGTCGCGCAAAAGAGTCATTGTTTCGTTAGATGTTTGGCAATTCGTCCTGTTGAAAACAAATATCGTCCACATCTATATCCGCCAATGCGGGCCATAAAAAGTTCGTTATCATCTCGCGATAGCGAACACCATTCACATTAACTGCCTGACCGGCCTCATTTTGGTAAAAATACGGCTCGATAATGCCGCCAGCCCATAAACCGCACCAAACAGTCATTCTTTGTGGTTGCATTGGTTTTTCCGCAACCACTCTTGGATTATCATTCGCCCAAATGCGGCAATTTTGATTGTGCCTCATCACTGAAGATGATTTTCATCGAAAATTGACCATCCTTTGTTTCCATTTCTTTCCACCATTCTGACCATTGACGACGTTTGGAATAAAATTGAGTTAGTGTCAAATTTAGAAATGTCAAATTAAAAGCCGAAAAAAACTTGACGTTTAGGTGTGGTTCACATTCCACATCGGCCCTTAAAATTTATCCACCCGATATATTTGGTACAACGCTTTATTAAGTATGAAAATCTTTTAAACGCCAATGTACTTAGTGTTCTTTGTTTAAGTTGCACGTTTGTACTAAAATCTGAAAAAAAAATGGCGCGGAAAAAAGGACTGACAGAACAAGAGCTCTTTGATAGATAATGAAAACGAAAGCGAAAACGAATTTGAAACCATTTCGGAGGATGAAGCGGAAGATGATGTTGCCCCCGAAGCTGTGGAGGAAGTGCCCATAGTGTTAGAAAACACAATAAGAAATTTCAAAAAATTTTAATTCTAACTATCTTGATATCCAAGATGAAACATGGGAAGTAACTGAAACGAAAAATTGGACACCCTTTGATTATTTTAATCAGTATTTTGACGACGATTTTTACCCAAAGAACTGCGTGCCAAACTTTCAACGGACAAAGTCCTTCAAAAACGAGGAAGAGGTAGTTTCGACGAATTCGTGAGGGAAGACGATAAAATGTCTGTCATTAAGTGGATGGATTACAAATCATTCTATTTAGCCACTACTGCGATCGGGTAGGCACCTCTTAAAACTGTTCGACGATGGAATAAAAGAGAAAAAAAAATACATAGATGTTAATTGTCCAAATGTTGTTCAAAGATACAATACATCAATGACTTTGCAGATATGTTTATATCGTACTACCGCATTCCGATTCGTACCAAAAAGTGGCCTGTAAAAGTGTTTTGGCATTTGGTTGATTTGGCTATATCAAATTGCTGGATTACGTATAAAAAGGATAGACTTGCTTGTGGTACTAACAAGAAGGAGCTTATGGACTTACTAGAGTTTAAGCTTTACATTGGGGAATGTTTCTCTGCGTGCTCTAGTACTACGAAAGTAACTAGATCCCTACGCGACGCTGATAGCAGTTCTAGCGAAGAGAACGAAAATATCAAAAAGAAAACTAAGTTGCCAAATCCGCTTCCTCCAAGGGATGTTCGCCTCTCTGAAAATAGACATCTATCTGTATGCGGAGTGGAAGATAAAAATAAATATATGAGATGCCGCAAAGAGGGCTGTCAGCAAAAAACGCGATTCAAGTGCATTTCCTGCAATCTTTTTCTCTGTATTTCTAAAGAAAGACAATGTTTTTTTTTTTTGAATTTCATTCTTAAATACTTAAATTTTTTTTTATTTTTATATTTTTTGTTTTTGTAAAATCAATATTTCTTTTATTTTTTGATGATTTGTAATGAATTATTAAAAAGTGTTTGCTTTACTATTTTAATAAATAATAATAAACTGAAATTGTTCAAAATGAATATTAAACTTTACACATTCCACATGTCCGGCTGGCTGCACCTGTCAAATCATCGTAGTCCTGTACTTGATAAGAAAAAATTTGACTAACTTTTCTAATTTGAATGCCGCCAGATCAGGAATATAAGGTTTTGCACTTTTTTCTTTAGGGCGACGATTTTGGGACTGAGAAGGTTATTGTATCTTCAATATTATTGAACTAAATGAAAGTAAATATGCTAGACAAAAACTGCTGATATTATAATTTGCAGGTCATCCCTTTGGTGTTCGGACAAGAGAAGCAAAGTACCTTATTCTGAATCGAATGTAACCGGGTTCGGTTGAGTTTCAATCTTCTTTAAGTATGTTACTGAATTTTTCGCTAGTTCTACTTTAAATGATGGCATGTGTAGATCTTTGTGGGTGTTCGAGTTTTTTATATACCGCAGAATCTGCTGTTGGCACTTTTGGGTATTTTCTACATTGCTAGCTGAGGCAGTGCCCCATAATTAAATCCCATAACATGAAATTAGTTGATTGACTTGTACAATATAAGTTTCTAATCTAAGCTGAGGGTGGAGTTTCCGCCGATTAGCCAGCTGAGTTGGACGGCTTTTAACTACATTTGTGTTAACTTTGATCAAAAAAGGAAAAAAAATATTATAGAATTTATTTAGAGCAATAATTGGTCGCCAAACAAATTCTAAAAACCGTGATATATTTAATTTAATTTAAGGTAACAAATGGAATCATACATTATGGGGATATGCCAGGCTTCTAGGAACAAGGGATGTTATTTCTGAACTCATAGACTACACCCCGACACCCTTCTTCACATGAAGCTTCCACTACTATTTGACAGAGGGACACTCTCCAACATCTCGAACTCTCCTTATTTGAAACACATGCAAGCAGGATAGGTATTCCTTATAATGAATTCTGTAGAAGTTGCCAAGATGAGGAAGAGGAGGAAACGGTTGAACACATTCTCTGTCGTGGCCCTGCACTAGAACACTGGCGTCTACAATACTTGGGACGACGATGTTTTGAGAGCCTTTCTAGCGTTTCAATATTTAGGATTAACTCCGTTTTAAGGAACTGTGGTTGGTATTCTAACCCTCTTCCAACTGGAGTGATATAGTTGCCCACCAATGCATTTCATGTCCAATACAGCCTTCACAGCTAACACTCTCAACTCCTTAGTCTATGACTGTTTACCCACTTCTGTCTCTACAATTTTTCCTCAGTCTGTAATAACTCTAATCTTTGTTCTTTATATTTCCTTTCTATCCCTTTTCTTCTCTGCAGGTATTACAAAGAGACCAATATAATAGACCCAAGTGAAATATTTTTCCTCTCCTTTTCCGATTGTTTTTCTTTCATTGTTTAAGAAGCTGCCGGCTTAACCTAACCTAATCTAACAAAGGGCCTTTACAGACTTTTATAAAACAATTTTGGTTTATAATATATTTTTACTATCACTTACACTGACTTAAATATATATTTAGGATGAAGTTTAAATTTTTTTTCGACCGCCTATATAAAGATGCCTCTTAAAACCATTTTTAGACCATACATTTTACTATTTATTCATTTAATACTTTTCAAATTCACTTTCTCGATAAGAACTCTACCTTGTTGCTTTAAAATAATACAAAAATCCAAAAATTTTAATCTTAATCTTTGAATAATAAATTCCCTTTTGTACTTGCTAAAATATTTTCAAACTATTGACACTCTCTTCGACAATACAATCATTCATTTAGAAAATCTTTTGTTTTTAACATGAACTATAAAAATATATGTAAGTAAAAACTCTTCAATATTATGTTAACAGTTTTTTTTTCCTTCTTTCGGGCAAAATCTTTGTACACATTTCGTACAAATATTTCATTGTTCAATATTTTCGTATTTTTTTATTTCTTTTCCCATTACCCAGTTGCTTTACAAATTTTTCCCATTGTTGTTTAAGTATTTTTACAACTTTTCCTTCTCGCAACTAATAGCGCTGGTATACAATATTTTTTTGGTGTAAATTTATTAAGTGTATGGGTGTATTTCTATGTTTCCCAAAAAAAAACAACTCCCACTTCATATTATTGAAAAATTTGACTTGTTCTGTATTTCAAGTAATATCGTTTCATGTCCAACGGCACTAGCGCACATCACTTTATCATTGATTCATTCATTCAATTCTTGCATGCTTTGGATCGTTTGTTCGTTCGTTCGTTCATTCATTCAGTCATATCTCAATAGTATGCTTGATTTTCCAAATGTTTATATAAAAATCAAATACTATAACTTACATAAATATTCAGTAACTCCTTTCGGAATGGTTTGTTTATAGAATTTTAAGTGTTAAAGAGAACAAAAATATATAGTGGAAATGAAAAAATCACAGAAAACTTACTTAAATACCTTAAAATGATATGGGAGTAAAAATTGATTGTACAGTTTATTATTTAACTTAAAGATGTGATCTTTTCCTTCATATAGATGCAGGATATTAGAAGCAGCAATTTCCTTTGCTTTGGTATGAAATAAACAATATGTCTGCAAAGTTTTTTTTTAGATAAAAATAACACTCAAACAATTAAAATGGCATTTGATGCCCTACAGTCAGTGCTCAAAACGCTACTAGAATTTTAGCAAAAACAACCAAAAAATATCTTCTCGATATGGCAAAATCTGTCCAAAAATTTGTATAAATTGTTAAAAAGTTCATAACTAAAGAAAGAGATTTTTTAAGCTCGCCTCAACCAATTAATGCTAGAGTTCCCCAAAACTCCTTTTATATTTGTTGTATACATCCGGTATGCCAAGTAGAAATCGATTTCACACATTTGCTGACGACACTGCTTTTCTAAGCATTCATGAAAGCCTCCAAGTAGTATCCCAATACTTACAAGACCACATTTTTATTTTACCATACGTAGTATAAGTACGTAGTATAAGTACTACGTATGGTAAAATAAAAATGTATGGTAAAATAAAAGGTAAAGTATAGAAATCTTGAAAAAAATCGAGGTCGGGATTTCGACGGATTTATACGTTTTGAGGTGGATTCATTTTGGCTATTTTTGCGATGATGTCTGTGGGGTTTGTAAAGGTCATACCTTATATTTGTGGAGTTTGTTTAAGTCATATGGATATGGCATAATCGGGAAGGGGCAAAGGTTAGTTTTCTTCCCCCCCCCCCCCCAAATATTGTGAACGCTTTAAAGTTCGCATGCAATTTAGTATGTGCCTTTGGTATATAGAGTTAAAGAGCTGTATAAATTTTGGGCATAATCGGGAGGGATTAAGGGGTAGTTTACTTACTCCCAAATTTTGTGAACGCCATACAGGTCATACCGTATGACATATCAAAACGAAATTCAGTATGTGCCTTTAGTTTATGGAGATGTATAAATTTTGGGCATAATCGGCAAGGGGCAAGAAGTAGTTTACCTAACACCCCAAACCGAAAATAATTATTTTTTCGATTCGAATATACTTTGGACGTATATTCTTTTTGTAATATATCTCTTTCCATTGGATTTGGTAAAGTTGAGTGTAGGTCACTCCAGATTTTTTATTTGGAATTTTAGTTAAAAAAATAGAGAATAAAATTTAACGAATAAAAATGTTCTCACATACTTTTTATTCAAATTAATAACCAGATCAACCTCAAAATTCAGAGGTCATATATCTCGATAGACGCTTAAACTGGAGGAGTCACATTGAAGTAAAATTGACACAAATTAACTTAAAACCAGTGCAAATAAATTGGCTTATTGGTAGTTACTCAACCCTAGAAGCCTAGATTGCAAACTACTACTTCATAATTTAATCCTTAAACCAATATGGTGTTATGGATCTCAGTTACGGGATTCTCCTCAGTTTCAAATTAAAAAAAAATCGAAAAATTCGAGTTGCCAAAATAATATTTTACAAATAATAACAGTCGCACCCCGGTATGTTAAAAGCTCGAACATCATCAATGATCTAAACGTGCCATTAGTTAATGCAGTAATAGCGAAATAAGCAACAACGTAACTAGAGAAGCTTGAAACGCATCCAAATCCGCTGGCCCGCAACATCCTGAATGATCATGGTTACAATCGACTAGGAAGGACGAATATTGCTTCTCTTGGCCGAATATCAGATAGGTGGCCCAAATAATTATAACAACCGACGTACAGGATTTTTCAAATTTCACCCAAAAAGCTGGCCAAAAAAGGCAAAACTGAATTTTAGAAAACTAAAGAACTAAGTACGCAGCTCGACAGACAAAAATAGTTTACATTAAATTGTAAATTTTGAAGACTTTTAGTTGCGATTTGTAGCTCTGAGTCCCTGCTAAAGTCAGGAAAGTGAAGTAAATTATATGAGATTTAAATGTTTTTTTCGGTTTCTGGATGTTTATATGATATTTTTTTTTTGCGGCTAAACGAATAAAGGTTTAACAAAGATTATTTTTTTCGCTAAAAAGCTTGATCAAAAGTTATATAAAAAAGAAAAAAAAATTAAAATATATTGAATATTCATGTTGAAACAATTCGTTAAAAAGCTAACAAAAAAATTATACACTTTTTTTTGCAAAAAAAGGAAAAGAAGAGCTTTTTAAAAGTGAGGTTAGCATGTCTATGAATTATGTTTGTTACCACAATAAAATTTGGAATCTCCAATTTTAGAAACAAAAAAAAAGTGTGCGCAAGTTTGCGCCATTATTTTTGACGATTTTTTTTAAATTTTCACATTTCTTCTATTTTTGGTCATCGGGCACTTTTTCTTATACATTTATAAAAAAAATACATGGGCACTCAGGTATCAGGCTACCATCCAATTAAGGCATAAAAGCATGCACTTGAAAATACTTATAAAGGGTTCTTGCACACAATTTTTATCAAAACCGTTTTGTAACTTCGAGAGTCAACATGGAACAAGTTTACACAAGATTACAGCTATACCAAATAGTGAAAAAATCTAATGACGAGAAATTGGATTTTTTGGGCAGAAAATTGATCGAAATTTCAAAATGTCAAGGGGATGGGGACATATGTATTAGCACTGAAGCAGTGTTTGAAAAATTTCAAAAATTGTTTCAAAAGATATTGGCTTTCGGCACAACGAAAAGAGGACCGCTTTTTAATCACAAACGCTAAATGGCTGGAAGGAACTGTAACAATACCAGTATTTGGCAGTTCGTCTTCAAGGCGACCACGAAAAGAATTTAATGAAGCTAGTGATAGAACAAAGAGGAGAAAAACGGAAGAAATTCGTCACCAATTAACAACAGAGGAGATCACATTTGCTGCATCCATGAGACAATGAGTAGAAGATCCCCAAGAAAAGCAAGAATTTGCAAGCGATCATTAACAACTTCAGAAGTCAACCCTGTGAATAAACTTTCAGCGGAAGGAGCTTTAGCACTCTTTGTAAATGCAGAGGTCACGAAAAAACAATATGAAATTTTATACAATGCCAATAAAAATGTATATCGATGTTACTCGTAAGAGCCTCTCAATTTCCAAAATTATACATACATACATATATGTACTATGTAGTACATATGTACTACATACAGACATATGTAGTACATATGTACTACATACATACATATGATTTACAGTCTAATTAAAAAAAAAAATTTTGGAAATTGAGAAGCTCTTACATATGTACTACATATGTACTATATATGTACTACATATGTAGTACATATGTACTATGTACATATGTAGTACATATGTACTATGTATGTATGTAGGACATATGTACTACATACATACATATGATTTACATACTATGTACATACAGTCTGTCAAAAATGAGCTTAAACCTTTAAAATCAACATTTGTTAATTGAGTTTTGCGATTTATACTGACTTTTTTCCTTAGGAATGTGGCTTTTAGAAAAATTTTAAAAATTTTAACTTTTTTTTTTAATTAAATAATTATTGTAGTTTTTGACCTTTTGATATTTTGGAATTCTATTTTTTAATAAGCACTAGGTCTTTTTATAAAAATGTTATAATAATTTTTATTTTCTCAATATTTCGCTACACCATTGGGTAGCATCTTCAGGAAATAAAAATAATAATAGTTTTAAAAAATTTAAATGATTGAATAAAATTCAAATGAATGAAAAAAATTTGTTGTCAATCAATTTAAAAAATTCTAACATTTCAATACATTCAAGTAACAACATTTCAAAAACAAATAAAAATTAAAATAGAAAAAAATTCTTACATATAAATAAATTAATTATTTAGGCTTAAATTCTAAATTATAAGAAAATGCATTCTGCTTTGCTGGTATCTAATTTTTCTTTATCTCTATATAATTAAGAACTTAAGCCTAAATAATTAATTTATTAATTCAAAAATAGTTCAAATAAAATTCATATAATTCTTACATATACATATACAGAAAATTTTGATATTCAAAAACATATAAACATTATAGGAGAAAACACAATAAATTTTAATTCATATACATAAATTTAACCGGAAATGTTACAAAAAATTTTATGTTTCTTTTATAAAAATTTGATTCAAATTCATGTTATTTTTTATGCACTAAATGCCTATAATTTTGTGCAACATTTTCTGTATCTTCTTTAAAATTTATTCTTTTTTCAAGTGGAACTTTAATTATTTGTAGCATTTCTAACATATAACGACGTTTATAATTATTTTCCAAATTTAAAATTGATACATTTTCAAAGTTAGGATAATGATTACTTTTCGAACAGTGTGAAGTGCTGTTTTTTGGAAACTGATATTGTCTCTGTATTTCTGATCTGATTTATGTCCAGCTATCCTGACTTTCAATTTATTCTTTGAAGTGCCTACATAAACTTTATTACAATTATCTTTGTCATTACCTTTACAAGGTATTTTGTAAACTAAATTAGACATATCTAACTTTTTAATTTTATCTTTAGGTTTGCTAAATAATCTATTTAATGTATTATATGTTTTGTATGCCATCCTATATTTATCTGTATCAAATATTTTTGATTTTTCTAACCGTTCTGATAAATCTGGTACATAAGTAATTGATTTATAAATTTTTGGTTCCGTATCATTTTTTCTATTTGGTTTTCTATTATTTTTATATTGTTTTATTAATTTATTAATCAGTTGAATTGGAAAATTATTTTCTCTTATATATTGTAAATAAAAATTGTTTGAAGATTTTTATATAAAAAAGACCTTGTGCTTGATTAAAAATAGAATTGAAATATAAAAAAAGGTCAAAAACTACAATAACTATTTAAACAAATAATGTTTTTTTTTTTTTTTTTGTCACAAATAACCTGGAAAATCGTTGTAATATTGAAAAACAAGATTTTTTCAAAAAATTTTGAGAAATTTACAGTGCATATGAGCCCTTGATTTCGAAAGTGGTATAAGTCAAAAATTTTATAAATCTAGTTTATCAGCTATTTCATATCCAATCCTAATAAAATGGCATAATCTGAAGTCATTCGCAGTATGCGATAAAAATTATGTTGATAAATTGAATTTATATTTTGGTTGGTAAACAAAATACAGTTATTTTAATAGTGGTATAAATCAGTCTGTTTTCAAAGTTTGGCAAAATAATTATTAGTAATTTTGTCATTTCTTCAGACAGAGGTTCAGGTATGATCTGGTAATGCTATTAATGTAAAATTTCGCTATTTATAGTTAATTGTAGACTTTATATTGCAAAGCTGTTATGCTCCCAAGAAATGGAATCGAATTAGACTAATATCGTCTTCCGATGAAGCAGTTCATAAATTAAATTGAGAAATCAGAACCCTTACAGCTGGGAAAATCAACGACTAATAGAAAGAAAAATGCCAATGGAGAAGCTGCGTTTTGTCTTAAAATACAATGAATCAGATTTCTAAAAAATGCTCCATATGAGATGTTTTATAAAATTTTTTTGCATGACAATTCCGAGTTCAAAGTTTCACCAAGAGAGGAAGGCCAAGAGTATACGAAAATGTTGATCTGCTTCCATTATATACTACAGACTAATAACAGAAGAAAAACGTAAAGATATAATGGATTTACTACCCCATATCCCATCAATTTTCCACAAACACTTTATTTCCCTAAATACTAAAATATAATTACTTAGTTACAATGTAATGAGATCAAATAAAATGTTTAAATAAAATGTTAATTTCATAAAAAATGTTCCTCAAATCATTTATAAGGTCATGCAGTTAATTTTTAAAATGGTTTCAAAACCACATTTCCTAAAATATTTTATAAATTTCACAATAAATACTTATTTATTGTCATAATATTTAATCCATAATACAAAAATATTTTTTGATCCTTTAAAATGCAAACCTCTTAATATCTCTAAACAAGAAATATATAACTTATAACACTTTCATAATCGAGGGCTCATATAAGCATTCATTTTTATAAAAAAAAAAAACTTTTTAAATATTGACAAAACTAATGGCAACTGTTTCGACGTCAGTTAAATCAGGTTGTAGCCAATATTAAAATAAATTTGCAAAAAAAAAATTTTTTTTAGTTTTGAAATAGAAAAATTGATCAGAGTTTTTTTTCTTCTGCATACCACTGAAAAGCTTATCGAAAACTAAAATAAGTAACCAGCTTGTTCACAATTACTTAGTAAATTTTAAGATTTATACAACCTTATTTAATTGTAGTTTTAACCGCCTTCAAAAAAGAAGGAGGTTATCAATTCGTCTGAATGTTGCTTTTTTTATGTTTGTGCCCGCAGAATGCAGTCATTTCTGAAACGATTTTAAAAATTTTTTCTTTACTAGAAAGGAAATGCTTGCAGATTGGTCCCATTTTAAAAGAAGTTCAGAATTTTGAAAATTAAAAGGTGTCCCCATACAACATACGTGTTTTTTACGAGTATAATGAACCGTAAAGGCCACCCTTTTAAAATTGAAAAAAAACTGCATATCACTATAGCTGCCAATAACAGAACTTAATAAAAAAATAAACTTAAAAATTAAAGGGTGTCCCCATATGTAACGTCAATTTAAATATGTGAACCATTGTAGACAATCACTTGAAAATTGGTCAGAATGTCCAATATTTATAATCATAAATTAAATATTTATAATTAGAAATAAAGGGTGTCCCAATAGTTGATGTAACTTGATGTATTTTGCAAAACTTTTGAACCGTAACAGAGAGACGGTTGAAATTTACAAAGAACCTGTATATCTAAGTCCTTTATAACATCAAGTATATAGTTTTAATTTGGAAACTAAAGGGTGTCCCCATAGTTGATATAATTTTACCTATCTAGTCCTATCTTTTGAACCGTTATAGGCAAACACTTGAAAGTGAGACAGAATCTCCACTACTATGTCCCGTATAATAACATTTATAAATATTTTAAATTATAAAGGGTGTCGCAATAGTTGATGTAAATTGATGCATATGGCCAAACTTTTGAACCGTTTTAGACAGACATTTGAAATTTACAAAGAATCTGTCCTTTAAAATAAGTGTTTAATTTAAATTTGTACATTAAAGGGTGTCCCCTAGTTTACATAGTTAACCTATATGGCTATATTTTTGGAACCGTTACTTTTTATTGCTGGTTCAGTAATAATAAGTGTAAAAAAATATAGGGTTTCCTCATATCTGACGTAATTTGTCGTATATGTCTTTATCTGGTGAACCGTTGTGGATAGACATTTAAATGTACAGAACGTATATTACTATGTCCGTTAGAGCAACAAGTATAAAGGTATTGGATTTTAATTTTTTAGTTAAGAATTGATGCACATATGTTTGTTTTGTATTCGGTTTTTTTTTTTGCAAGAATTATTTGCTCTTAAAATGATAATAGAAAAATGTTTTTAATGCAATAATATACATAGTACTAAATTAATAATGAACAATGTTATTTATAAAGTATTGTTGGAAATATATCAATCTAACAACTCCCTTTAATAGTCACTTGTTATAAATTGTTTATAAAAACCTAAGTAGGCTAGTAATTCAATTCTATTTTTAATCAAGCACAAGGTCTTTTTTATATAAAAATCTTTAAACAATTTTTATTTACAATATTTCGCTACACCATTGGGTAGCATCTTCAGGAAATAAAAATAATAAAAGTTTTAAAAAATTTAAATGATTGATAAATATTCAAATGAATGAAAAAAATTGTTGTCAATCAATTTAAAAAATTCTAACAATTCAATGCATTCAAGTAACAACATTTCAAAAACAAATAAAAATTAAAATAGAAAAAATTCTTACATATACATACATATACAGAAAATTTTTGATATTCAAAAACATACAAACATTTTAAGAGAAAACACAATAAATTTTTAAATTCATATACATAAATATAACCGGAAATGTTACAAAAATTAATGTTTCTATTATAAACATTTGATTCAAATTCATGTTATTTTTTATGCACTAAATGCCTATAATTTTGTGCAACATTTTCTGTATCTGCTTTAAAATTTATTCTTTTTTCAATAGGAACTTTAATAATTTGTAGCATTTCTAACATATAACGACGTTTATAATTATTTTCCAAATTTAAAATTGATACATTTTTAAAGTTAGGATAATGATTACTTTTCGAACAGTGTGAAGATAAAGCTGTTTTTTGCAAACTGATATTGTCTCTGTATCTCTGGTCTGATTTATGTCCAGCTATTCTGACTTTCAATTTATTCTTTGTAATACCTACATAAACTTTGGCGATTTGGGCAATAAATAGAGATAAATCTTTAATTTTTGATTATTTGGGGTTACTACGTGCCACATAACAACCAGTATCTTTAGTTTTTTAAATATGTGCCCAATTGCGCAGTATTGTTGATGTTATATTTTGAATTTTACCTATTAGGGCTTGAGGGAATGAAGCCACGAAGAAGTTTTATAGCAGGAGTCTGTAGCGTAGCGACAGTATGTACTATCTCCCCATATATATTTATGACAAAATTATTTTAGTAAAAATAGGAAAAAACAATAAAAAGTCGTTTTAACACAACTATAACAAAGCCAAGAATTTATAATGCCTTAGTGCCAATTTTAATATGAGTAGGTAAGGTTGGCAAATATATAGTAACCTGTTATTTGACGAATTAATCGATTCGCTTCCACTTATTTAAGACTCGGTTAACAACAATATTTCTTGTATTTTCTACAGTTTTCAAATATTTCTTTCCACTCTTAAAGCTTTATATTTTGAGCTCTGCTTATGAATGAGAAATTGTCATTATTTGGCAAATATGTATATCCCGTATGTAAAGCAATTAATATAAACATCAGGAAAAAAGCATGGTATTCCAGTTACGGTGTTGCCCGCCGCAACAGTCGCTAAATATATTTACTTTTTTGTAACGTGGTCAGGAGAATGGTTTTTGTAGAACAGCATTTAATTCTATTACTTATTATAGTGACCATGGCAATTCGCTATCTATGAATATTACGACTCAAAAAAAAAAATAAAAAAAAGACAATATACGTGCAAATCACGTCACTGTCGGAAAACCCTTTAATTTGCGCTATTTGTTATGGAGGCCGTAGTAATATACCCTCTGTGAAAATTACAAGAGTCTATCTATTATGGTTCAAAAATTTCGACATAATCATGCAAATCATGTCACTGTCGGAACACCCTTTAATCTTTAGGTTTAATGTCGTATTCTTGTTTATAAAGCGAACATAGTTTAAATTACTATCTGCAAATTTTATGTGGTTGCCTCCTACAACAGCTCAAGAAATAAAGACATAATCGTAATTAACACTTCACTTTCGGAACACCCTATAAGTTCTAGTATTTGTTGCTATAGCGGCAACAGTTATACATCTTCTGTAAGAATTTCAAGAGTCATAGGTAGTATCACGGTTCCAGAGATAAAAGGCGTACAGACTAACAGACATTATTGCGGGTTACGTTTTTATCCTTTGGTACGGAACAGTAAAGACAATAAATTTTAAAGCGGTATTTTTACGATAACCACATTTTGGTTGCGTTTTATTCTGTTGTCTATATAATTTATTTTCTGCTTTTAAGATCAAATATAAATTATATAGACACAACAGAATTTTAAATAAATAAAAAAAGGTCGAAAAAAGATAAATTTTCGGAATAAATTTTTAAAGAAAAATATAACTTAGTTCCGCCTATTATTTTAAAACATTATCAATCAAGGAAGTTATGTGAATGGTCTTTAAGGAAATGTATAAAAAATAATATCAAAATGTTGTAAGATTTAAAAGTTATGACAATTTAAAATTTCATTCGGATTCAATTTCACTCGGTTTCGGATTACAGAACATACCTGAAGATTTAGCACATTTAGTTCAGCTTATGAAATAAATGTGCTAAATACTAATAAACCAAATTCCATTAGTGTGTATTTTAAAGAAAGACCTTAATTTTTGAGATTTTTGAAAGAGTTAAGGTTGTAGTACATTGGTTCATTGATCTTATAATAAACATATTGCTTATAAAAAGTAAAAAAAATAAAAAAATATCCCTACACTTACTCTGAAGTGTGTGTGTCCACGATTTTCCCGATTATTATCATGTCTAATTTCTTATATTATTTTTATGAATTACACTCTCTACGTGATAATCATACTACACACAAAATTATTAACACATACTCTTAACTACTTACATAAACACAGTTGTTTACGCTCTCTTTGAAATGAAATATTTATTTGTATGTAAATTTTATTTTTTATAACCAAATTTTCATAATTCACATCATACATTCATTTTCTTTGCACCACTTTTTCTAAGCAAAAATTATTTTAGGCAAATCAACCAAATTAAATTTAAGCATAACAACTAAAAAAACCAGCAGCATTAAATTCATGGCTACTTGGTCGTAGACTAGAAAAGACAATACTAAAATAATAACAACACCCAAAAGCAAAAGAGTATGCAAAAGTTATTACTAGAAATGAAAATAAATAAAAAGTATTGAAAAGGGAAATACTTAGAAAAACGTAAAAAATTTGTTTTGTGCCAAGAAAATAAATAAGATTTTCATACTTTCAATTTAAGACAATTGAAAAGGAGTAACAGTGGTATAAACAGGCAAGCCAAAGCAATGTGCGAAGCTTTTTCAATTTAACTCAAAGATCATACAATCAAAAAACACTACCCGCTTTTCGGATGATAATTAAATATAAAAGTTTCAAGAAGCTTTACAGAAACCAGGATTGGGAAAGAATTGATTAATTCAAATGTCGATATTTAAAAAAATAATAGATAAATACCAGCAATAGTTTTATCGCGATATATCGGCATATCGATTTTTATTTCATTGTATTGAAAATCGATGTAATTCTAACCCTGGATTTTTATTTTGTGTTATAGATTTTTAAATAATATTGCCACAGTCCTCATAAAAAGAAAAAAACTACCAGTAAACCCCATCGCTTTTTGATGGCCTTTTGTGCCTACCAAAATTTATTATCTATGCAGTGAAATCACTACCGCATCGATCTGTATCACTCACATGACGATTACATGTTCTGCTTTTATTATCTTATTGCGTGTTTTTTAATTTCGTCTTTTAGATTAAAATATGTCTCCTACATAAACATCTCTTTTATAGAAAAGCTGATAAAATTGGGGAAAATTGCCATCGTTCCATAGCTGTTCTTTCAGAAGTTGCCCTCAAGTTCTTATTTTGCCAAATTCTTCCAAAAGAATTGCCTTCACTGAACCAACAATTTACCTAAATACTGTAAAATGGGGTGTAGAATTGAAGAGAAGTAGGTTATTATACAACTAAAAAACTTTTTAGTCAAATCTATAGTCAATTTTAGTAAGAAAAAATAAGTTTGTTCAATTCGTTCTATTGAAGAAATTTTTTCAATATGACTATATTTTCGTTATTTTATAGGGTGTAGATTTGACTAAAAATAAGTTAAATTAACTAAAATAATTAGTTAATTTTGTATTAAATTTTTATTTTTAAGAGTTAAAAATGTGCAACATAATCTGAAAATAAAAGTGCATAATATTATTGCCTTATTACCTTTATTCCTGATTTAAGAGGAATAAACGTATTTGTGGAACAAGATTAACGTGAGTACCTGCCATACTCGGCCTAACCTCACGGTGCACATAGGGGTATTTTGCCAATCTAGCCGGACATTACTTTTGTTTTTAGCTTATATTGGCTCTAAAAATTTACTGAGTGCACCTAGGTCAATGAAACTTTGCAGAAAATTCTGTTATGGTCATTGGCTGTCAAAGCTAGAAAATAGTAAAAATCGGACCAAGGAGAAAAAAGTTCCCCTTGGAAGAACTAATCCTACCTCTGAAAAATGCAAGTTTTTTTTTAATTTTCCCGGTATTTTGTTTAGCAATTACAACTTTTGAGGTCAAAGAATGTTCAAAAACTTAAAGTTGGACTTAAGAGATTCTTAGATGCCATTTTTAGCCCCGCCCCTTTTGTGGGCGGTTAAATAAAATATTATTTGAAAAAATAATGCAATTATTCAAAGAAATAGATTCTATACTTCTTAAAACCATAAAAATTTATTTTTATGGGCAGGAGGAGGTCTTCCTCCAATCCCACCCCCAAAACGTCCCTGTGAAAAAAAAATTTTTTTTTGCCAATTTTCTAAAAATAATCATTTTTAAGCTTTCCAATGCCTAACCAATCCCTGCCTCCCAAGAATATTATTAAAAAAATATTTTTGTAACTTGTTACTTTATAGTATTTGATATCTGAAAATATTTTATTTATTTATAGTAATGACTTATTTATGATTGTAACGATAAATTTTATTTAAAATTATAACAATTAATTTATTTAAAACGACTTCTCCTTTGCACTAAGCTGATGATGAGTGCCACGGTTCTTCTTCGTCTGATTCTTCAAAAGTCTCTTCCGAATCCTCTTCAGCGTTAAGTGCTGGTGGAAGCATGAAAGAAATTGCTTCTTTCGTAAAAGGTAATGACCTTTTTTTTGGAGTGGGTCTTATACTAGTAATTAGTGGGTCAGAACTTAGCCTATTAATAATATATAAGTTACACTGAACCCTTGAAAACTTTCTAGCGAAATTCTGCCTGTAAAGCCGGAAATGCTTGTTTAGTGCCTCAGCTGCTTCTTCTGATAATAGCCCAATAGGCAACAATGCCTCATTCATAACAGTTGCACCATGTATTAAAATCTTGTGCATTGTAGGTGTCATAGGATGCCACTCATATAGAGAAACGTAAAGTTTCTCTCAATTCTTCTATGTGCGGAATGCCAATATAATTTAAATTTTTTTTCAAACTCTTTAAACAGTCCTTTACTGTTGATATATCACCATCTCCTTGACATTTTGAAACATCGCACAATTTTCTAAATAAAAATTGCAATTTCTCTTCAACGGTATTAGCATTAGATTCCTGTACTATTTGGAATAACTCCAATCTTTTTCCATTTTACTCTCGAAGCTTCAAAAGGGTTATGATTACAATTTTGTACAATAACCACAATTTATAGTAAACAAATTGTTAATTGCAGGTCAGATTTGTTTTTTTAAACACTACTTTTGGTTTTTATTATTTTAAAAAATTATTTAATACAGGTACATTTTTGTTCCAGAAATAACGTCATTTACAACGTAGCTGCACAGGTATCTATGTATATATGTAAGCTATGGGGGTGGGTAAAATTACTTTTTTACCTTTTTGCTAATTTTTTTTTTTTTACAGGTAATAACAGTGTTAGAATCAATGATTTAAATAAAAAACATCAACCTTTAGTTATTGAAAACCAAAATGTTTTAACAATATAAAAAGGTTTCTTACTCGTATTTACCTATGTAAGATAAGAAGCAACAGAAAAAGGTGTAATTTTTAAAAAATCGCCAAAAAAATGGCGCACCTATGCGCAAGCTGGTTTTTTACAGTATAAAAGTAGAGATCGCAAATTTTATAGTGATATATAACATTTTTAGGGCCGCGATGGAGATCACTCTTAAAAAGCTTTTCACTTTTTTTTTTGCAAAAAATTTTACAACAAAAAAACTTTTTTTTAATTTTGAATGAAATTTTTTATCTATAAAATTTAAAAAAGAAAATTATAAAAATTAACATAAGTAGCTACTAATAAACCATTTCACAGAAAAAAAAAAATCAATACAAAATCTTTATTCGTTTAGCCACCAAAAAATATATTGCAAACCTCTCAAAATCGTTTAAAGTCAATAAAAACGTATACGATATACTCAACTTTCCAGACTTTAACAGAGTCCCAAAACGACAAATCTCAAGCAAAAGCCTTGAAAATTCACTATACGATGCAGAATTTTGTTGTCTGTCGAGTTGCATACTTAAATTTTTACATTTCTCAAAATAAATTTTTTGCCTAATGTCCAGCTGGATTGGCAAAATACCCCTCTGTGCGGTGGTCTTACCACCGAGTGAAACTTAGGCGTAGACTAGCGCCCCCATTGTGTAGTATAACAACACTTTACGATTGCCACCAATCGCAATTTGTGTGTATACAGTCACAATGAGTAGCAATTTATACAATATGGCAAGCCTTTCCAAGGCAAGCCTAGATCCATATTATAACCTCTTGCTTAGGGGTTTGGAGACTATCCAAACTCCGTCTGTTGAGAGTGCAACAGCACACTTGATCGACCATGCACCACATCTACTTTAATCGATCTTAAACCACAACCACCACGTGTACCTCCGAAGGGGACCTCACCAATAACCGGTCACAGAGAGGATAGGCTCTCTGTGGGGCTACCGATTCCCGTGGTACCAGTCCTTTGGGCACTGGTCAGGCCTCGAAGAGGACCCGTGTTAAAACAACAGACCTTTTCTTCCAGATTTAGGCTCTAGGAACCCTAGCGTCTGGTGCCCCTATTTTCCCCGAGTGGACCGCGTCAAAGCATTTGCCATTACTGCAGTGACAATTGGAACCCCCGGGGGAAGGAATAAACGTATAAGGCTTTCAGTTCCTGTTGCCGGCATTTGATATTATTTTAATGCTTTTCTTATTTTCCCCACGAAACTTTATCTCTTCCAAATCGCTAATAGTGCAAAATCTATTAGAAAAATTTATTCACTTAATTTTTAATTTGCACAATACACCGAAATTGACCGCAAACATGATTTATTTATTGCCACAAATATATAAAAAAATATATAAATTGAAAAAATTTTCTATTTTTTATGTTAACTCAAATAATTTTTCTTAAGTTAAATTTAACGAAATTTCTTTTATTTTACAGCTCTTTTTTAATTTTTATATATTGCATTTTTTTTTAATTAAATTAAAAAAACTTGGTAGAATAAACGAAAATTTTGTCAAATCAACGGATAAATTAGTCATATTAACTTCTTTCAGCGACGTATATTTAACTAATTTCATGGGTTGTTTTTCTTACTTTAACAGAGTTTTATTTAAATTTCTATAAGTTTTTTGAAGTTTTATTGAAATATGTTTTTAACAAAAAAAATTCTGTTGCTTTGAATAAAATTAGTTTATATAAATAAATTGTGTACAGATTTGAATAAAAATTAAATTGTTTTAAATATTTTTGTCGATTAACTAATTTTTTTCGTTAATATTACCTACGAAATTTGGTGTAGTGTTGGCAGTAATTCTGCTAGTACCTGACAAAAAATCGCTTAAGTACATCAGAAAGAGGTAATTTTTTATCACTATCTAAAAAACACCGTTCACTGTCGTGTCAGATTAAATTAAGGTTAGACTAGGGTTTTGCAGTTTTGAATTTTTTAATTTCTGAGATATTGTTAGAAATAAAATTTGTTATTGCTTTATTGTTGCTTTCTAAGGTTGTAACGTTACTTTGAAAAAAATTTTTTTTAAACTTAGGCGATGAAACGCATAAGTAGAAAAAATTGTCGAAAGACTACATTGGATACTCATTGAAGAGGAAGAGTATATGGAGAACGACATCAGCATTTCTACTCTTATGGACGGTAGAGCAGAAGCAGGTGTATACTCAGCTAAGCGGAACTAGTCCCCTAGTCTGGGGAGTACTTCTCCGTTGACATATGTGCCTCGGTTAATGAGGTAACGATGATGTGGGAAAGGGGAATCTGCTGTGATTTTCTGTGTGCCAGAACCCAGAGTAGTACTGGAAAATGCCAAATGCGAGTAAAGATCAAACAAGGCTGGAACTAATCAAACCTGGAAATGTAAAGGGAGGCTACTCCATGTAGACAGGCTAGTATAGTGCTTAAAGATCCGAGGGAAGGCTAGTAAGGTGCTTAGATAATAGAAGTACCTTAAGCTGGATAACTGCGTTAGATACAGTTCACGGAAACTTCAAGCATTATCTAGCCAAGATGAAAATTGAATATGATAATTGCAGACCGGAAGTGGCTGAGACGTTAACGCACATTGTGTATGAATATCCAGCACTGGCCAGCATGAGACTTCACACAGAAAAAACAGTGATATCTCTATGGTCTTTTACAAGATGGTAGTCTTTTTATTTTAATAAGGAAAACCTTTTCGAAAAAATCAAGAAGGAAACTCAGAAGAAAACATAATACGAGTAGAATCAAAAAGTTTTTCTTTATGGATTGTTTTTTCGCTGTCAAAAATGAGTAAAAGAAATTGTGAATAACTGGTTTTCTTATTGATTGAATGAAGTTTCCTTCTTGATAAAATTGAAAAGATTTTCCACATGAAAATTATAAGGAATTCCTTTCGAAATATCTTCTTTTTCTGCTGCAATACCCCTTAGCCTAATTGAATAATTTTAATAATTATTCATAGGGAATATCTTATTGATTATATTAGGCAAGTTTTGGCTCTGTGTTAGGAGCGTGTGCAGAAGCTCTTTAAATGTAGAACATAGGGGTTACTAAGCTAGCAATTACTAGAGACTCTGTGATGAGAGAAATGGTGGTCAGTTACCAGTCGGCAGTCTGAAATCACTAAAGTCAAGAGTAAAAGCTGGTGGAAACATGTCACTCAATGAATGTGAATGAATCTTTGAGAAGAGAGTCGAAAATGGATCTATTACGAATATCGTATGCCTCGATTATCCCCCTACATTAATAAAAATTATTTGAAACCTATTACACTTCGTTATTCTCTAACTTGAGACTTAATGTTGTGATTGCCGAATACTGTTTGACAACAAAAAAAACAAACTCTTTTGAAACCAAAAATTGCATGCTGCAGTTCTCAAAAACCCGGTCCAGCGCAGTAATTTATAAAAACGTGCTTAGTGGTTTAAAATAAAATTTGATCAACAAAAAACAAAAATATGCCAATTTAGATGGTGTTATTAGTGGAAAAAATTCCTAAGTAGACTTAGGAATTTTACGAACTGGAACCTTTCAATAGCAAAATCCTTGGCAAAGCACTGTGCTTAGTAAACATTTAAGGACTTTGTCTTCACAAACATCTGCAGATGATTTTGTCGGCAGAAACAATTTTTTTTTTTTTTTTTCAATTTCGTATTTTATGCCCGTCTGTAGGCTATTTTATGATATGAAAATAAAAATTATGTATTAAACTAAAAGATAAAAAATAAATAAAAAATAAAATGCCTTATTTGTTGGCAATAATACCACTAATGTGCAAAAAGAAAATATATAAATAAACAAAGTCAATGCCTTAGTTTTCTTAAGTTTGCGAATTTTTTTTTACGTACATGAATTTTAAAAGCATATCATCTGCATAAATTTGAAAATATCAAATTTACAATAGTTAAAAATTTATTTATTGAAATAACTACTGCTTTTGATATTTATATCTTAGACTTTTTTGGATATTAAAATCTCTTGGTAGTTTTTTGTAAAATAAAAATAGAAGATTATATTTCGTAAATCGTGTGTTCATGTTCTTTGTTAAGATTCTGCAACAACTTACAAATGAAATGAAAAACACCAGTATGTGTTTGTAATCTTAACTAAATATTTCCGTTGGTTATATGCTTTTAGGCTATTGTTTCCCCTTTTCTTCAATGTTGCTTAAGTTACATATTTTTATTGCTTGACAGCCTGTGAAAATAAAAACATTTTATTCGATTTTTATTCATCTTGCTGCTACTTTTGGCTTAAGCTTTTATGTTGGTTGCTTTTGTGCAGCCAAGAATTTCTTAATGCAGTACTTTTCTTTGATTCATATAAATTTTAATTTTGCTATAAATATTATTTGCTTTAATAAACTTGTATCTCGCAAACGAGGGTTGAGGGTGGTCGATAAAATAAAATAATTCTTACTGATTTACAGTTTACTGTGCCTGCATGTATCATGTGCCCTTGCTGGGTACAGTCTGTAGTCTGCATGTATCATCTCCTTCGATTTTCATCTTGGTCATCCTGATTTAGGTGCTTCTATTATATCTCAGCACCTTTTTGGCCTTCCTAACAAGGGGCACTTTGAGCACCTTTGGAGAAGTTGATCAGTCGTTTGCTGAGTTTGTGCCAATGGTTACATAATAAACAATCGATTTGAAAAGCAGTGCCAAAACAACATAGCTAGCATGGATTGTCAACAACGACGCGACTTAATTAGAAATCTCCTTACTGTATAGTAGTGCAACAATAAGTGCGAATTGACAAATTTAATTTTGAACTAATAATTATTTATTGATGTACATTTGAGACGGTCGACTAAAATAATAATCTAACGCATGTTTACAATAGATTAATACAAATATAAGTTTTCT
>CATIVE010000148.1:0-38107 GCA_949628195.1 Phasia obesa | reverse complement strand
AAGTACTGGTGGCGGCTGGTGGCAATAGAGCCAACTGCATTGTGTTAAAAAAAGAAATATATTCATTCCATACTGTGAAATTTATTAAAGAACAAGGTTTGCCTTCTGTATCGTCTTGTGTATGTGCAAGTGTGTATGTGATTATTTATGTATGTGTATAATGACGTTATGATGATTTTTAATAATGATTGGTATCATACAACGCACCGTTGGGGCCTCCTCTTTGTTTATGTTTTTTCTGCTGTTGCTATTCCTCAGTGTTAATATTTTTGTTGTAAAATACTTTTGTTGTAAAAATATCTTACAACACTGCACCTTTAGCGTCAATTGATTGAATGGAATGAACAGAATGTTGACTTAATTAAGTGGGTTAAAAGCTCAACTTCAATAGGTCCCATTTTATGCATTAGATATCAAAGAAAAATATCTATCCTGGTTAATTAACTTTTACAGATTACCTAACACCTTACTAAGTAGCAGTGTTTAATGCACAGTGGGGCAGAATCAAAATATTTTAGAAATATATCAGCCATTTGTAAAGGGCTAGGCCGATTGATCCAAAATTTGGCATGAGCATAGCAGAGGAGTATCTCAACTTAAGTCTTGACGGATGGCACCATTCACTTGTAAGGGGTAGCGCTATATGGTGTCAAATTTGGGTACCTCACCCCTGCAAATTCTTTTAGAGTTTTTCATTTCCATAATTTTAAAAATCATACATGGTCCTCAAGGTCCAGTTGATACCTATAAAATGAGGGTTTAATCTGTAAATTATGTTTTAAAATTTAAATTGTTGATTTTTCGATACCCCGGTCCAGTTTTTTTCAAAATATTTTAAACAATTTTTAGAAAGTTTTTTTAAATTTATGTGGACTTTATGGGCAAAAGACTGAAAAATTACAATTTTGGGATTTTTGGCATTTATTTTGGGAACTGTGGGATTTCCTTTGGGCAACCTTACATGGGTCGAACTATATACGTAATTAAACGGGAAAACATGCGCATGGCGTAATCTTGTTTTCTATAATTTTTGGAAGAAAGTACTTAGATGCATTTGGGGTACCCTGTGGTTATTCCAATTTAAATTTTTCCTCTTAAAAAACCATCTTAAAATGGTTGAGCAAAAATACGTGAAATACTCAAAATGAAATAAAAAAAATTTTAAGATTCATTTAATATTGAAAACAAATTACACACGTTTCCTTAAATATTTTCCAAGAAAAAATAAAAGGTTTATAAAATTGCTAATGGCTTAAATATAGGCAAATATTACCTCTCAGATTTCATTGCTAGTTTTTATTATTATTATTATTACAATTTTTTCAACTTTAATTGGCACGCGTTGCAAGTCACATACAGCGTCAAACAAACACAATAATTTAATTTAATGTTTGTTTATACATATTCTGAATTTATCTACTCATTAAGTCGTTAGGAGGAATAAACAAAGAGTTCGTGTGCATTGACTCCCCCTCCCTTTTGAAGGCAAAATCTCAAAACTACCACAAAAAAGAAACAAAACTCTATACTAATTTTTCAAACCCACAAGTCAATAAATATTTGGATAATTTAAAATTTAAAAGAAAAATAAAAATTTTCATTTATAAAATTGTTAATATTTGGCTGCAGCTTTGATTGTGTGTGTGTGTTTGTTTCGTTTTTAGATAAAAATCGTGGCTTTTAGTTTCGTGTTTTCTTTAAGTGATTGTAATTCTTTGGAAAAAATAAAATTGTTTGTTTATTCGTTTGTTAAGCTGATTTGCAATTTATTATTTTTTTAAATTATTTTAAAAAAATGGAAAGTAGTTTTTAAAATAAATTTGATTTTTTTCTCTGTTAAAGAATGATTAAAATTTGTTAACACAATAAAAAATGGTGAGTATTAATACAAAAGAATAGGAATAAATTTATATTCCTATTCTTTTGTATTCATGTATGTTGTATGGGGACACCCTTTAATTTTTAATATAATGAACTGATTTTAAAATGGGACCAACCTGAAAGCATAATCTTTCAAATAAAGAAAAAATTTTAAAATCGGTTCATAAATGGCTGAGTTATGCGGTTACATACATAAAAAAGCAACATTCAGACGAATAGATAACCTCCTTCTTTTTTGAAGTCGGTTAAAAAACATTTTCATCAATTAAAGGTTTTAATTGGTTTCAGATTAAAATTTAATTAAATAATTAATTGATTCAATTACTTGCTTAATAAGGAATTTTTGTCTGTTTTAAAGAAATATATATTTGAATCAATCAAAAAATTAATTTAACTTTAATTTAAAACTAATTTTTAATTTAAATTTTTGCGTTTCCTTGATCTGTTAAAATCTGATTGTAGTCGAAGTGCGACTAAGACAACCGTAATAAATCTGATTATAAAATATTAACAAAGAATTTTAATAATTTTAAAATTTCGTTTATATAGTCATATTTTAAACCCATATACGTCAAACCCATATCGTCTCTTATATGTTCTGATTTTAAATTTTTAGTGTTTGTTGCACCGGGCATACATAGACACATTTTGAATGATGAAATACACATTTTGATGAAAATTTAATCTGACTTCACTTTGCGGTTCCAAAAGATATGCCAATATCACGTCTGTGATATTACAATATCATGTCTGTTGTACACACACTTTATATCCTTCACCACAGGTGGAAAGGGTATATATAAGTTTGTCATTACGTGTGTAATTTCTACAATATTCATTTCCGACCCCATAAAGTATATATATTCTGGATCCTTATACATAGAGAAGTTAATTAAGCGATGTCCGTCTGTCCGTATTCTGATATTAATGTCATTTGCCAAGGCAACGGAAGAGATACAAAAAATATAAGCACATCAGACATAGTTTCGAAAATTTCGGGATTGCAACTCAGCGACATTGCACAGCCACCTATTTTTTTCTTGTTTTTTTTTTAATTTTTTTCGGCTTTAAAGATTTTCTTTCGCTTTTTTTTTGTTGTTATATATATATTAGACCGTGATCTACCTGTCGCAAGGAGGGCATACAGATCTCGGGGGATCAATAACCCCCTACGAAGGACGGTTTTTGTTTGTTTTTAGGTTGGTGGGGTTTTTCTGCTTTAATTTGTATTAAAAACTTTAATTTGTATTATGGAAAGCAATACTCATAGATATAGCCAATGGACCCACAGGGTACCCACTGGTAAACAGGAGCAGTTAAAAGGCACATGAGGAAAATTGTTTAAGCATTTTTTTAGTCCGACCATTCTAACTTAACTTAGATTGCAGGAAGATCCTAAATTAAATAGTTCTTCCAAAAAAAACCGACTACAAAACAAATATATGTGCATCAATTCTGAACTAAAAATTTAAAAGAAAGTAATGTGTAAGAAATAGTACTCGAATCAAATACTTTTATACTTGTTGCTCTAGTAATATACGTTCTGTACATTCAAATGTCTATCCGTAACGGTTAAGCAGATAAAGCCATATACGACAAATTACGTCAGATATCAGGACATCCTTTATTTTTTTACGCTTATTATTACTGACACAGTAATAAAAAGTAACGACTCCAAAGATATGGCCATATAGCTTAAACAATATCACCTAGGGGACACCCTTTAATGTAAAATTTTAAATTAAACACTTATTTTAAAGGACAGATTCTTTGTAAATTACAAATGTCTGTCTAAAACGGTTCAAAAGTTTGGCCATATGCATCAATTTACATCAACTATTGAGACACCCTTTATAACTTTAAATATTTATAAATGTTATTATACGGGACATAGTAGTGGAGATTCTGTCTAATTTTCAAGTGGTTGTCTATAACGGTTCAAAAGATAGGGCTAGATAGGTAAAATTTTTTCAATTATGGGGACACCCTTTAGTTTCCAAATTTAAATTATATACTTGATGTTATATAGGACTTAGATATACAGGCTCTTTGAATATTTCAACCGTCTCTCTGTTACGGTTCAAAAGTTTAGCAATATACATTAAATAACATCAACTATTGGGACACCCTTTAACTTCTAATTATAAATATTTAATTTCTGATTATAAATATTGGACACTCTGTCCAATTTTCAAGTGATTGTCTACAATGGTTCAAATGGTTCATAATTTTAAATTGACGTCACATATGGGGACACCTTTTAATTTTTAAGTTTATTTTTTTATTAATTTCTGTTATTGGTAGCTATAATAATAAGCAGTTTTTTAAAATTTTAAAAGGGTGCCCTTTACGGTTCATTATACACGTATGTTGTATGGGGCACCCTTTAATTTTCAAAATTCTGAACTTCTTTTAAAATGGGACCAATCTGTAAGCATTTCCTTTCTAATAAAGAAAAAATTTTAAAAATCGATTCGGAAATGACTGAGTTCTGCGGGCACAAACACAAAAAAAGCAACATTCAGACGAATTGATAACCTCATTCTTTTTTTGAAGTCGGTTAAAAAAAATCAATAACATTAAAAAAAAAATTTTTTAATTTTTTAAAAAATTAAAAAAAAAGTTTTTTAAAAAAATATTTACAAAAAAATTTACAAAACATCTTCAAAGATATATTTTTATAGAAAAACTTTTTCCAAAAATTTTTAAAAAATACTTTTACAAAAAATTTTTACAAATAAAAAAAATCAATATTTCTATGAAGATGAAAATCATGAGTGTAACATAACATATTTTTAATATTAAGAATATACATATAGACAACATCAGGATACCGACTACAAACTGTCAAAGATAAAATACACAGGTTTATAGGTAAACGACTATTTTGAAGCCAGCAAAGCTACATGATTTCACGACCACCGTTGTGACTGCAGTCAACTTAGGCTAAAGCATTAAACACATAGATGACAGTAGGATGCCGACCACAACTGTCAAAATTAAAATACACACGTTGATATGAAGACGATTATTTTGAGGAAATCATAGCTACATGGCTACACACACGACCACCGTTGTGGCTGTAGCTAACTTAGGCTAATTTCCAGTTTTGTTTGCGACAATTTTATTTTATTCATACAGAAGAAAATGTCACAAAATTAAAAATACAAATTCATTTACAATCAAAAGGTTGTGAGCAAATATATTTATTTGAGTTCAATATGTATTTTTACAATATTTTCATAGTTCAGTTGCTGACTACACGGCCTCAATTGTAGCCATCGGCATTTGTAGTCGTGTAGTGATGTAGCTGCTGTTGTCTATGTGTTTAAAGTTTAATTTCTATTTTTGTATGCGACAATTTTATTTTATTCAACCAAACCAAAAAATTATAAATTACAAATTCATATACAAACAAAAATTTTAGAGGAAATATTTATTTATTTTATGAAAAAAAAATATTTAATTTTATAAAAGCAAAATAGGTATTTCTGCAACAATATCAGAGTTTACGATGTAGCTGCTGTCTTCAATACTAGCTTACTACACGGCGACTATTGTAGCCAACGGAATTTGATTTTATTTAGCTGCGTAGCCGCTGTCTTCTATTTCTTTAAAGCATGAATAATGAGATTTATCCCACGACTTATTTTAAGGTTTGTAAAGAGTCAACAATATGAATAATGCTGTACATGTCTGTATAAATAAAATCATAGAAGATTCGGTACGGCTGAATATAACACTCTTACTTCTTTTTAATTAAACTTTTTTTTTTCGAATATGTGGGCATAATTCTAAAAAAATTAAATAGAAAGGTTCAGAAAGGACAAAGTTCTGGAGTAACAAAAATGAAAAAAATACAGATGAATTGATAACTTTCCCCCCTTTTATTCGAAGTCGTAGGAAAAGTACGAAACGAAAAAAGTGTTTAAATCAAAATGCTTATTAAAAATATAACACAAATCGCATAAGTAAAATTATAAATGCGTTGGCTACCACGTAAAATAACATTCCAAATAAAGAACCTTAACTTCGTAACTTGATTGGAATTTCAAGCTGAAATTCCTTTAAATTATTCACCTCCCACAAGTTTTTTTGTTTAGATAACAACAGATACAACAAATTACAGCTCGTAAAACTTATAACAACTGCAACGAACGAAATATTTTACAATTTATTTATTTGCCCTGGAAGATCACAATGACAAATCAAAAGACTTAAGACCCGAACCTGATAAAATGCATTATTACTCATAACGACAGCAATAAAGTACGCACATGTACATGTGCATATGCATGCGCATGTTGATGCATGCACACACATGCACGAACAAATTTTCATTCAATAGAATTATTTTCTGTAAAACGATTACAAAACATCAGAAACTCAACACAAATTAAATGTTTTCCTGTCGTGGTTTTTTTTAAACATTTAAAGAGTTTTTTTTTGTTTATTTCTTTGGTTAATTTTCCTACAATTTTATACGTTTTATTTACTCCGGTTTAAATGCTTTTATGGCCTTTTATTTCATTCTGTTCATTTTGTTGTTTGTCATTTAGATAAAAAATAAAAAAAAAACTTAAAATAATAAAAATAATCGTAGCGTATGTGCATGTGCATGTGTAATCATATCTTTAAAAATAAAACTTAAGAGTAACGAACAAAAAGGAAAAATAAAAACAACACATGACTCGTGTTAGAAGTTTGTAACATTTAGTGCAGCTGCAACATAATTTTAATTTTTTTTTGTTCGTTTCTACCATATTTTTTTAACAAATACAGGCAACAATTGATATGTGTAGCAAGAAAATAAAACAAAAATTTAAACTTTTAAACATTTTGTTGATTTGCCACTAACTTAAAATGTAGAGAATTGTTCTTTTAAAATCCGGATCACAACACAAAAACAGATTTAGAGGTATTTAATACACTATACCCCTGTGCATTTACCACGTCACAAACCTAGAGCCGTTCGTGGCACATTCTTCGACCAGGAATGGCCGGTATCGAATTTTTCTCAGGGGCCTGTTTGTTTTATTCTAGTCGATTGAGAGATAAAGAATTTTAAAAAATATACAACTGATAAGTGTAGATCTCCTAAGAGCCATTTCTTTTAGTAACGATTCCCGTAGCGTCTTTGAAAATTCGGCGAGAGGGCTATTAATGGTCACATGTAATGGTCGTTTGTGCCTTGATTTTCGTCAATGTTTTTTTTTAATTTCTTCAGGAATTTTGCTTTTAAAGTAGACCTCTTGAATGAGAGCAAGAAATTATATTTTATTATATTTAAGTAAAAGTTGTCTTAAACTATCGATTGCTAAAAAATCTAAAAAAGGGCTGCCACAAAAACTTGTCAATCATGTTTGGATTTTTTGTTTTAATTATAAAAAGCCTTTGTTTTCCAACTTTAGGCCTCCTTATATCGGGTGTTTGTTTATCAATATCGATAAATATGATTTGACAGCTGGGAATGTCAAACTGTATTCACATTTCTATTCAGTAAGTTTTGGCAAGTCATCTTGAATCGTTTAACGCCATAACAACGCTTTCAAATTGTTGAACTTCACTTTAGAATAAAATCTGTTTTCGGATTTCATAAACGACGACTTCCTCCATTTTACGGTCTACATAATCTGCCTAGTGAGCCAGCTAATCGTGCAGTTGCTGATCATTTTTGCACTAATTTAAATAATAAAAAGTCGATTCTTTATAAAAAATTGGGCTATTCTGCAAGTCGAGTACAGAAAAAAAAAAATCATAAAATTGTGTAAACATTTTTTTTTTACTTTGAAGAGGTTCAGTGAACCGATTTAAAAAAGGCTTAACGACTTTTTGATGAGGTCGAACAATTAGTTTTTTAGTGTGTAATTTGAACTCAAGGAAAAAATAACAAAAATCGGTTTTAATTGGTCACGTTGGAGTCATAACAGGTATGTGAACAGCACTTACACCGCTTACAAAAAGTTGAAAAAAAATTGGTAAACTTTAAACGGTATTTCCTTTTTTATACCCTTCACCACAAGTTTATCATTCCGTGTGTAAATTCTACAATATTCATTTTCTACCCCATAAAGTATATATATACTGGATCCTTATACATAGAGAATTTAACTTAGCGATGTCTGTCCATCTGGCCGCCTGTGTTTGCCAAGGCACCAGAAGAGATACAGAAAATTTAAGCCTACCAATCTGTCAGGCATAGTTTCGGAAATTTTGCTATTGTAATTCTGCAACATCAAACCGTTTCATTCGAGGCTGCGGGCAAAAAACCACGTCTAAATATATTTTTCCACGTTGTTTTTATTTTTTTTTTTTTATTTTTTGTTACTTCATCTTTGACGGCGACCATACAGATCTAGGAGGGGCGATTTTGTGTTCGTTTTTAGGTTGATGGGATTTTTCTGCTTTTATAGACATAGGTGGCCAATAGACCCACCGTTAACCAGGAGCGGTTAATTGCCTCTTGGGGGCGGTGACAATAAGGAAAAAATTTTGTTAAGGTTTTTTTCCTTTAGACTGCCCATTCTAAGGCAATATGGATTGCAGAGCAGTCCTATGGAGTCTAGGTGTAAAGCGTTTTTACTGTTATTTTATTTAGGTTAGTTTTTGTTAGGTCTAGCCGTTTTGGTGCCCAGAACCCCCTTCTAGTAGTAGGGCAATATTGGATTCGTTTTCTTTTGGTTTTTATGCCTTATTTGCTTCGATTATAGTCACACATTAAATACTTTTTTTAAGACCAATAAAACTCAGCAGAGCCGAACGGACAACAAGGGGTAGCGGAAGGTTTGTCAATATAAGGTTCCCTTTTTTTTAATTTTCATCCTGGCCGTGGTCGTAAGGGCTGGGGAGTTCGGTGTGGTAATCATCATGATAAAGGGTACATAAGACTCCATAGCACTGTTACTTGTTTACCCTTAAATCCCTTTCCATTTTCGCGGTCACATATTATTTTATTAAGACATATTCAATTTCTGTTTTAATTTAAAAATAATCCAAATATTATTTTAAATTGAAAGGCAATGTAAAAAGACGGGAATATTTATGCTGCTGAGGTTTAAGCAATTGTTATGGAAAATCTAAGGAGCAGCTAAAGACTCGAGTCCTTAAGATCACTCGAAAAACAGTTAAAATATTGTTTTGTAAAATTTTAATACAAAATTTGTTTTTTATAAAACTTAAATTAAAAATAAAACTTAAACTTTAAATTGAAAATTATCATAAACTTATTTCATCCGAATTTTAAATGAACAGTTTTTAATTTTTACTTACAACTTATTTTTTTTATTTTTATTTTTATTTTTATTTTTATTCTTATTTTTTATTTTTTTAAATAATAAATATTAATTTTACTATTGTTTTATCTGTGGCTGTTTTAGTTTTGTGGCCCGTTTTATTTTATATTTAATTGTTAAAATTTTACATTAAAATTTAAAAAAACCAAAAGACAATAAAATAAAATATGGCGAACAACCAACATTAGACTCATATCCGTATGACTACAATATGGTTTGGTCTCCGCATTATAAACTTTTTTCCTATTTTTAGTTGTTGCTTTTATATTTATATCGATTTATATATTGGTTTAATCTAATTTAAGGTTCATGCAGCAGCCATAATTCGCAACGGCACCATTAACAAATAATGTCTTTGATAAATGCTAAAAACGAGGGTGTGTACTCGTACTCGTACCTCTACTCGTACCCATGTATGTTTTCTTATATTTTTATGTTTCTTGGTTTTTATTTCAACAAAGAAAACATACAATAAAATATAATAATAAATAAATTGAAAAAAAAAAATATTATGCAACAACCTTCAAGCCTTTCACTTGTCATGTCAAAATTATTTAAATGGAAACACTGTAAAATATTAATTTGATGATTGAAAATTTTCCTAAAAGGATCGGATTTGTTCAAGAAATACAAAATAAATTCACCTTCAGCAAGTTTAAGGTGCAGAACGTGGTGACAGTGTATAATTATGACATGCACTAACTTCAATGGTTCTATCAAACGTCAAAGGTATTTGCTAATCGCATCTGAAAACGGGAAAAAAGAGTCAAATAAATTATCTTTACAAACCTTAAATAAAAGATCAATAGAGCGTTGTGATTTTTACATAAAAAATAATAATATTAATAATCTCAGAAAATATTTATGCTATGAATCACTAGATGGATGCGAAGAATGCCAAAGAAGGATGTTGCTAGAGTAGAAAATATTTTTTTTTTTGATTTTTATACCCTTCGCCACAGGTGGAAAGTTCGTCATTCCGTGTATAATTTCTTCAAATATATTTTTTCCGACCCCCTAGAGTATATATGTTCTGGATCCTTATACATAAATAAGTTGATTATGCGAAGTCCGTCTGTATTCGGGTTGAAATCAACTTTGCCATGGCACCACAAGAGATACAGGAAATTTAAGCCCACTAATCTGTCAGGTATAGTTTCGAAAATTTCGCTAATGCAATTTAGCAAGATCAGACCATTCCATTTGAGGCTGCGAACTACCTAAATTTTGTCACTTTATTTTTTTGTAGACCTCGATGAGTGCCCTTTAGTGTGACTATTCTAAAGCAATATAGATTGCAGAAAGATCCTAACATTTACAACAATTTTTCTGTAAAGTTTTTACAAAAAACTTTTAATATAATTTTGACAAAAAAAAATTTACAAAAATTTTCGAAATAATTTTTACAAAACATTTTCGACAAATAATTTTCGATAAAATTTTTCCAAAACATTATCGATAAAATTTTTACCAAATATTTTCGATAAAATTTTTAAATAAATTTCGATAAGTTTATACAACTAATTTTCTATAAAATAATTACAAATAATTTTCGATAAAATTTTTAACCTAAAAATTTCAATAAAATTTAAAAAAAAATTAATACAATTTTTACAAAACATTTTCGTTAAATTTTTACAAAAAATTTTCAATAAAATTTTTACAAAAAATTTTCAAAAAAAATTCTATATCCTTATATTTGTAATAGTAAAGTCGAAAATCATACAAGTAAAAATCGAATGTATGTTATTGTGAAATTGGGAAACAAAGTAAAATATTTAACATTACTATGGTGAAGGGTATATAAGATTCGGCATGGCCGAATACAGTCCTCTTACCTGTTTTCTTTAAAATTAATCTCCTAATTTGTAAAAAAATATTCCTTCAACTTAGAGAGAACAAAACGAACTTAAGCCTTACTTCAAAAATTCATTTGTATTTAAATAATAATTAAACATAATATAACATTAAAAAAAAATATTTGGTACATCTGCCCAACTGTAGGGGCTTAGCCACAAGCTATCTTTCTTATAGATGGGTCGAGCGATTTCAGAATCACACCTCTGATTTGGTGGTTCACGAGCTACCAAATTATTTCCAAAATAAAATCATTTTAAACCACTGTGCATTAGTTTATTAACTTTTACTTTTTTATCCATATAAAAATATCAATATTGGTTTATTTTACAAATGTTTGTTTTTCTTAGGTTATATCATATTAAGCAGCCGCCTGCACAAAGAGAGTTCATTCATTCACTAAGACCCATTGTAATGCTCCGACTAGTATCTACCACCACAGTTCCCTCTAGAAGTCCGTAAAGAATACCTGAAACTTGTCGCAAAACATATTAGACAGTAATGATCCTGAAAGAATATTTGGAGCAACATATTTGCAGAGTCAGAGAAGGTGTTGTTTTCACTCTTCCACCACCTCCTCCTCCTGCAGAAAGCTTCTGCATCTTTCACCCCGATAGATTCTCATATAATCTGACATAGGTCCAATCATATGTCTACTATAAAAGATATCTATTTTTTCCCAAGTGTTGGTAGAACTTTCCTCCTTTCCTTGAAGATTGAGAGCCAAAGAATTTTGTGCAGTCTGGAGTGGTTATTGTAGACCTGGGACCCGTTTCTATTAGCCACCCGACCAGATGTCTCATGTCGATATTCGAACCGCTCCGCGTCATCTCGTTTTCACAAATGCCCTCATGGAATCAAAAATAGTCTTACACAGTGACATCTAAGTAAGGCTGGAGATTGAATGCACATCAATACACATCTCGATTTAAGAGCCCTAATTACAGCTACATTGTCACCAAAACTACCAAGAGTGTTCGTTTGCATTACAAATTCCGCAATTCTCCTTGACGTTAGTTGTTTTCAAAATAAATACTCATAATGTTGTATAAAATATAATTGACCACAATGACATGAAATAACCACGACTATGCTTAATTGAAAGTATTGTTTTATTTACTAATATGAGTAGCTCGAGAAAACATTCACGCAATTCTGATACATTTAACAAAATTATTATTATAAGAACCACCGTATATGGATTTAAAAACAACAACCAAACCCACACTGTACAATTAGCTACAAGTTTTAAACAAACCACAACTTTGTTTTAATTTAGATCTTGCTATTGTGGCATAGAGGCGATAGTTTTTTTTTCGAAACTTTAATTAAAGTTAGCACGTACAGCGTACAGTGAGCAATAACAAAATACGAGAATATTACTTTTGACTAAGATGTTCAATAATAAACAAAATTTCCTACTCAAACCTTTTTTTATCAATTTTAAATTTCCAAAAAACGTTGGATAATTATAAAACAAATACCAAATTAGTAACAGCAGCAAAGATTAAAAAATATAACGAGAAGAGAGCAATATTTTTCCTTATTGCACTAAGACTTAAATTACGAATTAAATCAAGCGTTGCAAATTAGCAACAACAAAACAATAAATAAATTAATGCTTTAACAAGAAAAGCGCTAAAAAGCCAATGGAAAACCCATTGAAAAATTAAAATTAATTATGAAAAAAAAAAAAAGAAAAAATAAAACAAAAATAAAATGTTAGTTGTAAATGCAAATAAAGCAAAAGGTTTACAAAAAGAAAAAACTTTAAGAGTCAGTGCAAAAACTATTTTGTAATAATTGGTTAAAAAAGAAAATTATATAATAAAATTAACAACCGCCTAAAATTATTACATAATAAAGATAATTTGAAAAATACTCCTTTTCAGTTGGAGTTTCAAATCATCTTTGTTTTTTGTATTAAAAAAAATGGCACAGGTACAAAACCAAAGCGTCAGGGTATGATATCCTTAGCTACGATATGGGTACCATCGTGTAGGAAGTAGGACAACAAATTAAAATGAGCTTAATGGAACTCCTCGGTGAAAACTTGAGTTTAATGGTTATCCTGCAGTGAAAAGTTTGAGTTTATTGGTGCTCCTTCTGCAAAAAAATTAGTTAAAACTGGTACTCCACCAATGTACAGCAGAAAAAACTGATCAACCTAAAAACAAACTAAAAATCGCCCCTCCCAGGGAGTTATTGCCACCCGAGATCTGTATGCGATCTACTGGTCGCCGTCTAATGATTACATTTAGGTACAAAACCAAAGAGCCAGGGTATGATATCCTTAGGCATCTACAAAGCGACCTATACCTACGTAAAGGAAGTAAGAAACAAAATTAAAATGAGTTTAAATGTACTCCTCGGTGAAAACTTGAGTATAATGATTCTCCTGCAGTGAAAAGTTAGAGTTCTTTGGCGCTCCTCCTGCAAAAAAATTAGTTAAAACTGGTACTCCACCCATGTACAGCAGAAAAAACTTATCAACCTAAAAACAAACTGAAAATCGCCCCTCCCAGGGGTTTATAGCCACCCGAGATCTGTATGCTATCTATTGTCGCCATCTAATATTTTTCATTTAGGTACAAAAACAAAGAGCCAGGGTATGATATCCTTAGCCATCTACAACGCGACCTATAACTTCGTATAGGAAGTAAAAATCAAAATTAAAATGAGTTTAATGGAACTCCTCGATAAAAACTTGAGATTCTCCTGCAGTGAAAAGTTTGAGTTCATTGGTGCTCCTCCAGTAAAAATAAATATGTAGTTAAAACTGGTACTCCACCAAATGCTGAGGCATAATTGAGGTTCTATGCCGTTTATTGTTGCTGGCCTATCGACGTACACCTTTTCTCTCAAATAACCCCAAATAAAGAAGTCCAACGGTGTCAAATCACATGATCTTAGCGGCCAATTGACATCGCCACCACGTGAGATAACAGGGCCATTGAATTTGTCGCTCAAAAGACATACAATAGAGCAACGCTTGGCATAGTTCAAATTGACTTAGTCTGAAATTGCGATATGTCAAATTAAATCCAGAAAAAACTTCACGTTTAGGTTAACATAAAACATCGGTCCTTAAATTTAACCACCCGTTATAAAGATCCAGAATATATATTATATATGGGGCCGGAAAGGAATATTGCAAAGATTACACACGAAATCACAAACTTATTACTATACACCCTTTCCACCTGCGGTGACGGGTATAATGAAGGACAGAGGTGTCATGAAACTCAATATTAATTGTATTGTGCAAACACAATCTTTTATTTATTTTTTACTTTTTTTAACTAATAATAAAAATTAAACAAAATATTTAGGCATTTCAAGGCCATTTATTAGAGCAAACGTACACGTGCGTATTAAATTTAAAAACAATAAACTTTGAATTTGATTTTGATCTCATTTTTGGATTTGTGTTATCAGCTTTTTGTTGCTAAAAGTAACTTTTTTATTTTATTCATTTTGTAGAAAGTCTTAAGGTCATCTGTAACGGAAGTGAAATTGTTATCAAATAAACACAAAATATGCACAATCACTAACATATATTTTCGATTAGATCTCTTTTAAAATAAAAAAAAAATATATAAAAAAAATATTCCTCGTTCACTTTTTGTTATTCTCGGGTTAGATACAAGTTACGGCTGACACCAAGTAGAAACATATATCCCGGTGGTTTGCAGAGAAACTAATGTGTTTTTTCTTCCCAATACGGGTTAACTATGCGGAAGATAAATCGTTCAGGCCAGTAAGCTTTACATTTTTTCTATTTTAGGCTTCGTGGAGAACCACAAGGAAAGGCCCTTGAGTAAACACCAACATGTTTATAGAGCTGGTAGATCTAATGATACCGCTCTACATGAAATTGTCAGAGATGCGAAAAGGGAGATTCTCAATGGTGGCGCTTCATTGTCCGTCTTTATGGATATTGAAGGTGCCTTTGATAAAATCTGTTTCTTGATGTGGAGAAATGATCTTACTGATCATAGGGTTGTACCCTTTGTTAAAAAATGGCTAAACGCTATGCTTATGACTAGAGCTATAAATTTCAAAAAGGGCATTGCAGAATTCGGAGTAGGGTAGTTAGGGATTGACTGTCACCTCTATTGTGGAATACCTCCGTTCAAGGCCTTATTTGGAAACTGGACTCAATAGGCAACTAAACGGATGCATATGCCATCGATCTGGAACCTCTGGTTGGTAGAAAGTTCATCAATACCATCCAAGGATGTATGAGACAGGCTCTCCGAACATCCGACGCATGGTGCAGTGAACTGGGCTAACCACAAACGCTAGTAAATCCGACAGTATACTCTTCGGTCGAAAGAGGAAAGATATAGAGGTTGGATCCTTAATACTTTCCTGATCGTAAATCGGTGTGTCAGTGGAAAGTGAACTATTTAGGCGTTACTCTGCAAGGAAATTACCTCGAAAGAACACATTGCAATAAAAATACGGAAAGCCAAAAGGATGTTGCATAAATGTCCACGAGTTTGTGGCCGTAAGTGGGATATCTCGCCATAGGCTGCATACAGGATTTAAACAATGATGGTTCAACCCATAATCACTTACGCATCTGTGGTTTGGTGGCCAAAAGCCTCTCAGCTTACAATTAAGCGTAAGTTGGATAGGGTTAAAAAAATTGCTTGTATGAGTATATGTGCACGGCACCAACACAGGCAACTGAGGTAATGTTGTGATTGCTGCCATTGGACTTATTCTTTAGGTCAACAGCCACAATGTCAGCATTGCGTATTAAGAGCGAAGCCATTTGGCATTGTTTGTGAGGAGTTATGAAAGCTCAAAAGCCGATGGAACGCATGAGTAGAAGAAAAATAGTCGAAAGACTTCATCGGACATTCATGGAAGAAGGTGTTATCCACAATGAGTGTATGGAGAACTATATTAGCATTTTTACTAATGGTTCCCTTACGGGCGGTAGATCAGAAGCAGATGTATACTCAGCTGTACTGAAATTGTCCTGAAGGCTGCGTTCGGGGTAGTACGTTTCCGTTTACCAGGCAGAATTGCTTGGGCTGCTGCATGCGTTGGGTCATCTGCTGGAAAGTCGATTCCAGAGTCGGTTATAAAACGCATAAGGCAAATAAACGTGTACTCCAAACTTGTACTGCATGCGTAAGATAACATGCTGGAAGAAAGGTTCTACTTGCACTTAGCAACCAGTCTGTTATATAGCGTATGAGGCAGGTGAACGTGTACTCAAAACTAGTTTTGTAATGTTAAACAACATTCCATAACAAATGTGCCTTGATTAATGAGGTAATATTGATGTGGGAAAGGGACATATAAGTACAGCTGGGAATGCAGCAGCAGTCCAACTAGCTAAAGGGTGATCTGCTGTAAATTTCTGTGGACTAGAACCCAGAGTAGAGGTGGGCGAACTCATTAAACCTGAAGAGGTGGAGGGAGGTCGCTACATGTAGGTAGGTTTGAATGGAAGTACCTTAAGCTGGATAACGGCTTTGGTAACAGGTCATGGAAACTTCAAGTATCATCTAGCCAAGATGAAAATCGAAGAAGATGATACCTGCAGACTGTGCCTAGAAGAGGCATAGAAGGTAGTGCACATTGTATGTGAATGTCCAGCAATGGGTAGCATAAAACTTAGAACCACTAGTAAAAGCTTGTTAAATGTGAATGCCATGGATGACCTAATTGCTAGCAATTACTGAGTGATGAGAAAGAAGGCCGACAGTAACCAGTCGACCGTCTAATATCACTAATGTCAAGAGTAAAGGCTGGTGGGCAGCACGTGTTTCGATGAAAATAAGGTTGTCATAATTAGGGTTGCAATCATTAATGAAGCAGTCTGCTTCGATACTCCACCTACATCAAAATAAAAGTAGAAACACAGATAGAATAGGAATTAGCTGGTCCTCATTTTATGTGCATTGCAATAAAACTTGTTCTATAATTGTACGTAACACCTATGCAAAATTAATGCTGATGGTGTAAGATGTTTACCAAACCATCACTATTTTATGACTGCTATACAGGTTTTACCATTGATCAATGTAAAAATGCGGCTGTTAATGACAATAATTGAAAATCATTTATCATTGATTAATGATAATGATTTTGATTCATAAATAAATACTTTCATTAGTTATTAAAAAGCATTATCATTGTTGATAAAGATTTCTAATGTTGATGATGATTTTAATAATAATTGAAGACTTTGTATTAGCATTATTTAAAATCTAATGCCAATGAAATAGCCGCCAATTAATTAGTCGATATAATGAATTACATACTCCCATATATGGCATAGCTTAAGTTGTCTTAATTATTTTATTCTGACTTTTAATTCAATAAAATTCTAAAAACAAAAACTGGTTGATAACCTGGAATATGATACAGAAAACACATATTTATAGTGACTGCCAATATTGTTCGCAAGTGTAAGTAATTCCACTCATACATTTAAATGGCCACACATACATATAAAGATTTTTGATACGGTGGGTATAATAATATATTAGTAATAATATTGTATAAAATGTACAAGTTACACCCAATTTGGCACAAAATACAACAAAAAAAAAATAAATAAATAAAACAAAATCAACAACAGCAATGGAAAATTGTAAAAGAAGTACGAAACATTGAATATTGTTGCTGCCGTTTATTGTTTAACTTTATATTTCTTTTTGTGTAAAATAACAAACACAAAACAAAATACAAGACAAGTTAAATAAACTTTTAAAAACAAGTTGAAAATCAAGCTTGAAATTAAACAAAAAAAAAAAAAAAAAAAAAAAGAAACAAACATTGCAAACAACAACAAACAGCTTTTTCTTGTTGTTGCCAATGTTGTTGGCTTTTGACCAACGGCACTTAAAGCTAAAACTAGCATAAATACAAATACAAACGCACACATACATAAACACATACCTCCATATACGCTAACAAAAACCGTAAGAAGTGTTGACAAGAAAAAAAAACATAAAAATACCAGACGGAGGGGTCTATGAAACAAACGCTTCTTGGTGCCGCTTGTATAGGAAAAATAATTTATTTGATCTGATTTCAAGTCTTCAACATATCGAAAAATGTTAAAAGTGAGAGTGGTTTATAAGCTGAGCTTTATTGTAATAATAAACAAGAGATAAGAGAGAGAGAGAGGTACCAAATAGCTTTTAAATGAGCACTCAAGAGAGTTGATTAAAATAATTGCAAAGAGAGGTGTAATAAATAAAAGAAAGAAAAAAAAAACAACTCAGTAGACTAGGTTCTCCTTGAGTGTTATAAATGATTTTTATTTTAAAGCTAACATTTACTGCAGCATAGTTTTAGGCTGTTCTTAAAATTTGCTTAGGTTTATAGCAGGAATGGTAAATGTAATCTTTTTAACCGACTTCAGAAAAGAAGGAAGTTATCTATTCGTCTGAATGTTGCTTTTTGTTATGTATGTAACCGCAGAACTCTGTCATTTCTGAAACGATTTTAAAATTTTTTCCTTCATTTGAAAGGTTATGCTTTCAGGTTGGTCCCATTTTAAAAACAGTTCATTATATTAAAAATTAAAGGGTGTCCCCATACAACATACATGTTTTTTACGTGTATTAAGAACCGTAAATGGCAGCAAATTAAAATTTTAAAAAATTGCGTGCCGTTATAGCTCCCAACAGCAGAAATTAATAAAAAAATAAATTTAAAATTTAAAGGGTGTCCCCCTAGGAGACATAATTTGACCTATTTGGGTCTATCTTTTAAACCGTTATAGACAAAACCTTGAAAATTTGACAGAATGTCGATTACTATGACCGTTATAATAAAATGTAAAAATATTCAAAATTTTAAATTAAAGGGTGCTCCAATAGTTCATTTAATTTGATGTATATGACCATACTTTTGAACATTTGTACACAGACCGCTGAAATTTACAAAGAACCTCTATTGCTAAGTCAGCTATAAGAAAAAGTATAAAATTTGAATTTTGAACTAAAAGGGTGTCCCAATAGTTAATGTAATTCTATGTGTGTGGCCAAACTTTTGAACTGTTAGAGACAAACAGCTGAAATTTACAAGGAACCTGTATTGCAAAGTCCACTATAGCAAGTATACAATTTGAATTTAGAAATTAAAGGGTGTCCCCATAAATTATGTAATTTGATCTATATGGCCCTATCTTTTGAACCATTAAACACAAACACTTGGAAATTAGGCAGACTGTCCACTACTATCTCTGGTATGATAACAAGTATAAATATTTGGAATTATAATGTAAAGGGTGTCCCAATAGTTCATGTAGTTTGATATATATGGTTAAACTTTTTAATCGTTATAGACAGATAGTTGAAATTTACAAAGAATCTTTGTGGCCAAGTCCCGTATAACAACAGGTCTTTAATTTAACATTGTAAATTAAAGGGTGTCAGAATATGTGTTGTTATTTGATCTGTGTGCCCCTATCTGTGAAACCGTAGACAGAGGCTTGAATGGTGCCCCTATAAAAGACGGATGCTGATGAAAAGAGGAGAGGCTTGACATTCAAATAGTCTTCATTTTTTCCCTCTAAGTTTGGCGCATCTTTTATTTAATTCAAATCTAATTCTTACAGATTACTTCTTACATTTTTAGTTTAGAATTGGTGGCCTTCTATCTGTTTTGAAGTCGGTTTTTTTTTGCAAGAATTATTATAATTTTCTTTTTGGAGAACAGTACCGAGAATAATAGACACAAGATTAATCCATCCTGTGTATGTTTTTAATTAGGGAGAACTAAGACGTTTAAAGGGTTATCATTTGGGTTAAATAATCTTGGCTCTATCAGTCTTGTATGGTGCATCAATGACTTATTTAAAACAAATTAAAAACTTTTCCACTTTAATGCCGTAGATGATTTTATATGCTGCCTGGGGTTATTAAACAACTTCAAAAAAAGAAGCAGAAGGTTATCAATTCATCTGAATGTTGCTTTTTTATGTTTATGCCAGCAGAACTCAGATATTTCTGAACTGGTTTTAAACATTTTTTTTCTTTATTTTTAAGGTTATGCTTACAGTTCATCATTTAAAAAATTAAAGGGTGTCCCCAAACAACATACACGTTTTACGTGTATTATGAACCAAAAAGGGCACCAAATTAAAATTTTAAAAAAGGGAATAATAAAGTGAGTTCCCAATAACCAAAAAGTAATAAAATAAATCTGGAGTGGCCTACACTAAAATTTACCACACCCAATGGAAACAGATATTATTATGGATATATTATATAAAGAATATAAGTTCAAAGTATATTCAAATCGAAAAATTAATAATTTTCGGTTTCGATTATACCCAAAATTTATACTGCTCTTCATCTTCATAAACCAAAGGCACGTGCTGAATTTCATTTTGATATGTCATACGATAAGACCTGTAGAGCGTTTACAAAATTTCGAAGTAAATAAACTACCCCTTGCTCCTTCCCGATTATTCCCAAAATTTACACAACTCTTTAGCGTTTTAATATGTCATACGGTATGCCCTTTAGAGCGGTTCCAAAATTTGGGTGTAAGAAAACTACCCCTTGCCCTCTCCCAATTATGCCCAAAAACAATACAGCTCTTCATCTCCATATACCAAAGGGACATACTAAATTTCATTTTGATATGTCAAATGGTATCACCTGTACAGACTCCCCAAAAATAGTGGGATACACACCCACCCACCCACAGAAATCATAGCGAAAATAGACAAATTCAGGAGACCTCAACCTAGATTTTTTTCACGATTACTATACTTTACATTACACTACGTATGGTAAAGTAAAAATTAACTTAAATACTCAAGGGTGTCCTCGTAGGTGACGACATTTGATCTAAATTCGCCCTATCTTTTGAACGGTTATAGACAAACACTTGGAAATTAGCCAGAAAGTCCGCTACTATGTACCACGGTTGCCAGATTTTTTTCTCTCTCCCCTAAAAGCAAATAAAAAAACCCCAAAATCAAGTTTTTTTTAAATTCATTAAAAAATTTTTTTTGATTACATAAACAAATTTTTTTTTCTGTAATTTTCAAAAAATAAAATCCAAATTAATTAAATAAAAAATCCCCTAAATTAATCCCAATTTTAACAAAAATCCCTCAAAACAAAATTTTTAGCTGTTTGATTTTATTATATTAAAGTATGTATTATAAATGTACATATGTATGTGTACATAAATATACCCAGTGGTAAAAAGAAGGAGTATGAGGGCCTTCTAGAAGGCCTCTTTACTCCTTATTTTGTAGGCATAAGGGCTTCTGTTTTTTTTTTAATTTTAAGCACTTGTAATTTATTTTTATTTTTAATTGAATAAGCAGCAATGATGTAGATAAAGGCAATTCAATGAACTTTTGTGTTTTATAAATAAGAAATCTAAAAATCGAAAATTATGTATTTGTCATACAAAATGAGTACACATTCCTACTTCCCTACTAAGAGAAGCGAAGTAGGAATGTGTACTGGATCTTTTAGAAGAAAGAGCCAAAGCCTTCTAAAAGGTGTTTTTTGGAAGGCACACAAAAATGAGGATCGTATCTGAGAGTAGGTCTAAGCTTGCCATAAAAACTCCCCCAAGAAACATCCTAAATATTTTTTTAACCCCCAATTTTTTCCCCTAACAAATGGTAACCCACAAATTCTCCCCTAAATCTAGGGGATAATGCCCTAATCTGGCAACCGTGCTATGTACGGTATAATAACAAGTATAAATATTTGAAACTATATATTAAAGGGTGTATATGGCTGTGAGAACAGTCAGTCCGAAAACCGCTGTAGGAACAGTCAACCGAAGTCGCTGTGGAAACAGTCAGTCCGAAGACCGCTGTAGGAACAGTCAGCCGAAGTCACTGTGGAAACAGTCAGTCCGAAGACCGCTGTAGGAACAGTCAGCCGAAGTCGCTGTGGGAACGGTCAGCCGAAGCCGCTGTGTTAATTTATCATACCTGACCGAATTCAGATATATGTAAAAATCAACTAATTTATCAGGTAAACCAGTCCGCTCTTCTATTATACAAGTGCAATGTATAATATCAAAGTCTTTATGATGTCACAAATTCCTGTCTTGGGTGGATTGCAACATAACGGTTGACTACCAACCTTCACTACCTATATCTATTTTAGCATTAACCAAATGAGAATTATAAATATATTTCTACATTATGGTTGTATTTACACGGCAGTTATGGTTGCTTTTACACCACACGTTGTTTTACAAATATATAAGAATATGTATGTGGGGAAAATTTATATTATTGCCACGTTACACGTTATAAACAGACAGTTGAAACTTAAAAATATATATGGCTAAGTCCTCTATAACAAGATTAATTTAAAATTTAAATTTAAAGGGTGTCCCAATATGTGAAGTTGTTTGATCTATATAGCCCTATCTATGGATCCATTATAGACAGTTGCTTCAAATTTACACAGAATGTATAAAACTATGTCCGCTATAGCATCAAGTATGAAGTTGATTATTAAAGGGTGTCCCAATAGTTAATTGTTTTCGATCTATATGATCTATGTACAGATATATATTATTTGTTTCGAGGTTGTTTTTTTTTTTGCCAGAATTATTTAATTTCTCAAATATAAAAACACTTTACATATTTATTTACCCTACTGATTATTTATTACACAAAATACTTTATTTATATAAAAAAATATTTCAAATATTTAATTTTAGTTTGGTTTAACAGGTACAACAACAGAAGAAAGGTAAGCCATTCTCGGTATTGGTTTCGACTTTTCAACTTTTGATGAAGAGATCAATTTTATTTAGTTTTACAATCAACAATCTGGAAAAGTTGTCAGTTGTCCTGAAACGTGGGGGCTGGAACTGCAGAGTATGAAATGTATTTATTTATTATAAGTTATAATGGACCTAATTGCAATATCCTACAATTGCTCCCGTTAGAATATACGAAGAGACTTATGATGCGAGCTTGATCTAGTATCTGTTTAACAGATCTCGTGATTTTGTACGTAGGCTCGCCCAGCACTTTGACTTGCGACAGATCGAAAATGGTAATTCAAATTCTTTACTAACCCTTTTAACTTTGTAATCAATTGGGTCTATAGGCTTTCGCGATTATCTATACTTATAACAAAACAGTAACTTATTTCCTGTCTGTCTGTCTTTCTTTTTTTGTGTTCGCATCACGTAAAAACTACTGGTGGAATTTTAACAAAATTTTGTGAGGAGGTACCTTAGGATCCTGATTCAAACATAGGATACTTTTTTCCGCAAAAATAAGATATTATTTCCAAGAGAAAGTGGAGAACAAGCAGTAAAAGTAAGCAATTTTACAATTTTACCAATATGCATACTTAAAGACGCCTCTTATTTTTAGTACTGGAAGACTGAGCCGGGAAGAGACTGCGAAGAGAGCGCACATTATGTATGAACTTCGAGCACTGGCCACGGCCAAGTACCATGTAAATAAAAATAATTACAATTTAATTACAAATACATTTTACTACTCATCACTCTCATTTAAAAGGTCAACAAGCAAACAATAATTTTACTCCGGTTGAGATCTTACATAGAAAAATGAAATATAAATTAATAATAAAACTTGTGATTTTTGTTTTAAAAATAAAATCAATTAATTGTAGTGAACCTCCTCCACCGTGGTTTATGTACGATAAATATCTTTATTACGTAGACAGCCAGCAGAAAGTGAGTAAACGAGTGGTTTATATTTAATTTATATTATAATTTGTATCTAAGAATACAGATTATGTTTCTAATTTTGTACTTGCTATAATATTTAAGTTCACATCTAATTACACACAAAAAGAGTGCATGAAACTGGAAATGATTGCCACAATATCTCAAGCAAATGCTGAGGAACTGTTGCCACATTTAAGGCAAGTATATGGTAAGTAAAACTTTACTCACGATATTTTATTGCAATTAATTTTATTTCTTATTTGTTCTCTATACATTTAAGGTGATTTTCCAGCACTATGGACCTACAATAATGAATACTTTAATAATGTTTTGAATACTTACATACAAGTGCGAACATGTTTTAAGCTCGATGCCAACTCAATGGAATTTAAACCGAAAACCTGTTCAGAGAAATTGGGTTTTATATGCAAAACTCGAATGAAATCGGCTGTAATATTTTCGCAGGATTCGAATTTATGGATTAAAAACGACAACATAAAAAAATATTGTGATCCACATGCAAATATTATAAATGGTGCTATAAATTCTTGCTTAATAAATTTATGAAAAATTCGTTTTTTTTTATATGAAAAACTAAAAACTCATTTTCTAGCCAAACTAAGCGTCCTACAGGCAAAAGGACAAAAATCTGTAATCAGTTATAAAATTCATAAAAAGGGTGTTTTTTACATAAAAATTTGATTTTTTATATGAAAAACTAAAAACTCATTTTTTAGCTAAACTAAGCGTCCTAGAGGCAAAAGGACAAAAATCTGTGATCACTTATAAAATTTCATAAAAAGGGGTGTTTTACTGAAAATTTCGATTTTTTATATGAAAAACTAAAAACTAATTTTTTAGCTAAACTAAGCGTCCTAAAGGCAAAAGGACAAAAATCTGTGATCAGTTATAAAAATTCATAAAAAGGGGGTTTTTAATGAAAATTTCGATTTTTTTATATAAAAACTAAAAACTCTAGCTAAACTAAGCGTCCTAGAGGCAAAAGGACAAAAATCTGTGATCAGTTATAAAATTCCATAAAAAGGGGATTTTTTACTGAAAAATTCAATTTTTTTATTTGTAAAACTAAAAACTCATTTTTTAACTAAATTAAGCGTCCTAGAGGCAAAAGGACAAAAATCTGTGATCAGTTATAAAATTCCATAAAAAGGGGATTTTTTACTGAAAGTTTCAATTTTTTTATATGAAAAACTAAAAACTCAATTTTTAGCTAAACTAAGCGTCCTAGAGGCAAAAGGACAAAAATCTGTGATCATTTATAAAATTCCATAAAAAGAGGATTTTTTACTGAAAAATTAAATTTTTTTATATGAAAAACTAAAAACTCATTTTTTAGCTAAACTAAGCGTCCTAGAGGCAAAAGGGCAAAAATCTGTGATCACTTATAAAATTTCATAAAAAGGGGGTTTTTAATGAAAATTTCGATTTTTTTATATAAAAACTAAAAACTCATTTTCTAGCTAAACTAAGCGTCCTAGAGGCAAAAGGACAAAAATCTGTGATCACTTATAAAATTTCATAAAAAGGGGGTTTTTAATGAAAACTTCGATTTTTTTATATAAAAACTAAAAACTCATTTTCTAGCTAAACTAAGCGTCCTAGAGGCAAAAGGACAAAAATCTGTGATCAGTTATAAAATTCCATAAAAAGGGGATTTTGTACTGAAAAATTAAATTTTTTTTATATGAAAAACTAAAAACTCAATTTTTAGCTAAACTAAGCGTCCTAGAGGCAAAATGACAAAAATATGTGATCGTTATAAAATTCTATAAAAAGGGGATTTTTTACTGAAAAATTCAATTTTTTTATTTGAAAAACTAAAAACTCATTTTTTAGCTAAATTAAGCGTCCTAGAGGCAAAAGGACAAAAATCTGTGATCACTTATAAAATTTCATAAAAAGGGGTGTTTTACTGAAAAATTCAATTTTTTTATATGAAAAACTAAAAACTCAATTTTTAGCTAAACTAAGCGTCCTAGAGGCAAAAGGACAAAAATCTGTGATCAGTTATAAAATTCCATAAAAAGGGGATTTTGTACTGAAAAATTAAATTTTTTTTATATGAAAAACTAAAAACTCATTTTCTAGCTAAACTAAGCGTCCTAGAGGCAAAAGGACAAAAATCTGTGATCAGTTATAAAATTCCATAAAAAGGGGATTTTGTACTGAAAAATTAAATTTTTTTATATGAAAAACTAAAAACTCAATTTTTGGCTAAACTAAGCGTCCTAGAGGCAAAAGGACAAAAATCTGTGATCAGTTATAAAATTCCATAAAAAGGGGATTTTTTACTGAAAAATTCAATTTTTTATTTGCAAAACTAAAAACTCATTTTCTAGCTAAACTAAGCGTCCTAGAGGCAAAAGGACAAAAATCTGTGATCACTTATAAAATTTCATAAAAAGGGGTGTTTTACTGAAAATTTCGATTTTTTATATGAAAAACTAAAAACTAATTTTTTAGCTAAACTAAGCGTCCTAGAGGCAAAAGGACAAAAATCTGTGATCACTTATAAAATTTCATAAAAAGGGGTGTTTTACTGAAAATTTCGATTTTTTATATGAAAAACTAAAAACTAATTTTTTAGCTAAACTAAGCGTCCTAGAGGCAAAAGGACAAAAATCTGTGATCAGTTATAAAAATTCATAAAAAGGGGGTTTTTAATGAAAATTTCGATTTTTTTATATAAAAACTAAAAACTCTAGCTAAACTAAGCGTCCTAGAGGCAAAAGGACAAAAATCTGTGATCAGTTATAAAATTCCATAAAAAGGGGATTTTTTACTGAAAAATTCAATTTTTTTATTTGTAAAACTAAAAACTCATTTTTTAGCTAAATTAAGCGTCCTAGAGGCAAAAGGACAAAAATCTGTGATCAGTTATAAAATTCCATAAAAAGGGGATTTTTTACTGAAAGTTTCAATTTTTTTATATGAAAAACTAAAAACTCAATTTTTAGCTAAACTAAGCGTCCTAGAGGCAAAAGGACAAAAATCTGTGATCATTTATAAAATTCCATAAAAAGAGGATTTTTTACTGAAAAATTAAATTTTTTTATATGAAAAACTAAAAACTCATTTTTTAGCTAAACTAAGCGTCCTAGAGGCAAAAGGGCAAAAATCTGTGATCACTTATAAAATTTCATAAAAAGGGGGTTTTTAATGAAAATTTCGATTTTTTTATATAAAAACTAAAAACTCATTTTCTAGCTAAACTAAGCGTCCTAGAGGCAAAAGGACAAAAATCTGTGATCACTTATAAAATTTCATAAAAAGGGGGTTTTTAATGAAAACTTCGATTTTTTTATATAAAAACTAAAAACTCATTTTCTAGCTAAACTAAGCGTCCTAGAGGCAAAAGGACAAAAATCTGTGATCAGTTATAAAATTCCATAAAAAGGGGATTTTGTACTGAAAAATTAAATTTTTTTTATATGAATAACTAAAAACTCAATTTTTAGCTAAACTAAGCGTCCTAGAGGCAAAATGACAAAAATATGTGATCGTTATAAAATTCTATAAAAAGGGGATTTTTTACTGAAAAATTCAATTTTTTTATTTGAAAAACTAAAAACTCATTTTTTAGCTAAATTAAGCGTCCTAGAGGCAAAAGGACAAAAATCTGTGATCACTTATAAAATTTCATAAAAAGGGGTGTTTTACTGAAAAATTCAATTTTTTTATATGAAAAACTAAAAACTCAATTTTTAGCTAAACTAAGCGTCCTAGAGGCAAAAGGACAAAAATCTGTGATCAGTTATAAAATTCCATAAAAAGGGGATTTTGTACTGAAAAATTAAATTTTTTTTATATGAAAAACTAAAAACTCATTTTCTAGCTAAACTAAGCGTCCTAGAGGCAAAAGGACAAAAATCTGTGATCAGTTATAAAATTCCATAAAAAGGGGATTTTGTACTGAAAAATTAAATTTTTTTATATGAAAAACTAAAAACTCAATTTTTGGCTAAACTAAGCGTCCTAGAGGCAAAAGGACAAAAATCTGTGATCAGTTATAAAATTCCATAAAAAGGGGATTTTTTACTGAAAAATTCAATTTTTTATTTGCAAAACTAAAAACTCATTTTCTAGCTAAACTAAGCGTCCTAGAGGCAAAAGGACAAAAATCTGTGATCAGTTATAAATTTCCATAAAAAGGGGATTTTGTACTGAAAAATTCAATTTTTTTATATGAAAAACTAAAACTCATTTTCTAGCTAAACTAAGCGTCCTAGAGGCAAAAGGACAAAAATCTGTGATCAGTTATAAAATTCCATAAAAAAAGGGATTTTTACTGAAAAATTAAACTTTTTTATATGAAAAACTAAAAACTCAATTTTTAGCTAAACTAAGCGTCCTAGAGGCAAAAGGACAAAAATCTGTGATCAGTTATAAAATTCCATAAAAAGGGGATTTTGTACTGAAAAATTAAATTTTTTTATATGAAAAACTAAAAACTCAATTTTTGGCTAAACTAAGCGTCCTAGAGGCAAAAGGACAAAAATCTGTGATCAGTTATAAAAGGCGATTTTGTACTGAAAAATTCAATTTTTTTATATGAAAAACTAAAAACTCATTTTTAGCTAAACTAAGCGTCCTAGAGGCAAAAGGGCAAAAATCTGTGATCACTTATAAAATTTCATAAAATGGGGTTTTTAATGAAAATTTAGATTTTTTTATATGAAAAACTAAAAACTCATTTTCTAGCTAAACTAAGCGTCCTAGAGGCAAAAGGACAAAAATCTGTGATCAGTTATAAAATTCCATAAAAAGGGGATTTTGTACTGAAAAATTCAATTTTTTTATATGAAAAACTAAAAACTCATTTTCTAGCTAAACTAAGCGTCCTAGAGGCAAAAGGACAAAAATCTGTGATCAGTTATAAAATTCCATAAAAAAAGGGATTTTTTACTGAAAAATTAAACTTTTTTATATGAAAAACTAAAAACTCAATTTTTAGCTAAACTAAGCGTCCTAGAGGCAAAAGGATAAAAATATGTGATCAGTTATAAAATTCTATAAAAAGGGGATTTTTTACTGAAAAATTCAATTTTTTTATTTGAAAAACTAAAAACTCATTTTTTAGCTAAATTAAGCGTCCTAGAGGCAAAAGGACAAAAATCTGTGATCAGTTATAAAATTCCATAAAAAGGGGATTTTGTACTGAAAAATTCAATTTTTTTTGAAAAACTAAAAACTCATTTTCTAGCTAAACTAAGCGTCCTAGAGGCAAAAGGAGAAAAATCTGTGATCAGTTATAAAATTTCATAAAAAAGGGGTTTTTAATGAAAATTTCGATTTTTTTTATATAAAAACTAAAAACTCTAGCTAAACTAAGCGTCCTAGAGGCAAAAGGACAAAAATCTGTGATCAGTTATAAAATTCCATAAAAAGGGGATTTTGTACTGAAAAATTCAATTTTTTTATATGAAAAACTAAAAACTCATTTTCTAGCTAAACTAAGCGTCCTAGAGGCAAAAGGAGAAAAATCTGTGATCAGTTATAAAATTTCATAAAAAAGGGGTTTTTAATGAAAATTTCGATTTTTTTTATATAAAAACTAAAAACTCTAGCTAAACTAAGCGTCCTAGAGGCAAAAGGACAAAAATCTGTGATCAGTTATAAAATTCCATAAAAAGGGGATTTTGTACTGAAAAATTCAATTTTTTTATATGAAAAACTAAAAACTCATTTTCTAGCTAAACTAAGCGTCCTAGAGGCAAAAGGACAAAAATCTGTGATCAGTTATAAAATTCCATAAAAAGGGGATTTTGTACTGAAAAATTCAATTTTTTTATATGAAAAACTAAAAACTCATTTTCTAGCTAAACTAAGCGTCCTAGAGGCAAAAGGACAAAAATCTGTGATCACTTATAAAATTTCCTAAAAAGGGGGTTTTTAATGAAAATTTCGATTTTTTTATATAAAAACTAAAAACTCATTTTCTAGCTAAACTAAGCGTCCTAGAGGCAAAAGGACAAAAATCTGTGATCAGTTATAAAATTCCATAAAAAGGGGATTTTGTACTGAAAAATTCAATTTTTTTATATGAAAAACTAAAAACTCATTTTCTAGCTAAACTAGGCGTCCTAGAGGCAAAAGGACAAAAATCTGTGATCAGTTATAAAATTCCATAAAAAGGGGATTTTGTACTGAAAAATTCAATTTTTTTATATGAAAAACTAAAAACTCAATTTTTAGCTAAACTAAGCGTCCTACAGGCAAAAGGACAAAAATCTGTGATCATTTATAAAATTTCATAAAAAGTGGATTTTTTACTGAACAATTAAATTTTTTTATATGAAAAACTAAAAACTCATTTTATAGCTAAACTAAGCGTCCTAGAGGCAAAAGGGCAAAAATCTGTGATCAGTTATAAAATTCCATAAAAAGGGGATTTTGTACTGAAAAATTCAATTTTTTTATATGAAAAACTAAAAACTCAATTTTTAGCTAAACTAAGCGTCCTACAGGCAAAAGGACAAAAATCTGTGATCATTTATAAAATTTCATAAAAAGAGGATTTTTTACTGAACAATTAAATTTTTTTATATGAAAAACTAAAAACTCATTTTATAGCTAAACTAAGCGTCCTAGAGGCAAAAGGACAAAAATCTGTGATCACTTATAAAATTTCATAAAAAGGGGGTTTTTAATGAAAATTTCGATTTTTTTATATAAAAACTAAAAACTCATTTTCTAGCTAAACTAAGCGTCCTAGAGGCAAAAGGACAAAAATCTGTGATCAGTTATAAAATTCCATAAAAAGGGGATTTTGTACTGAAAAATTCAATTTTTTTATATGAAAAACAAAAAACTCATTTTTTAGCTAAACTAAGCGTCCTAGAGGCAAAAGGACAAAAATATGTGATCAGTTATAAAATTCCATAAAAAGCGGATTTTGTACTGAAAAATTCAATTTGTTTATATGAAAAACTAAAAACTCATTTTCTAGCTAAACTAAGCGTCCTAGAGGCAAAAGGACAAAAATCTGTGATCAGTTATAAAATTCCATAAAAAGATGATTTTGTACTGAAAAATTCAATTTTTTTATATGAAAAACTAAAAACTCATTTTCTAGCTAAACTAAGCGTCCTAGAGGCAAAAGGACAAAAATCTGTGATCACTTATAAAATTTCATAAAAAGGGGGTTTTTAATGAAAATTTCGATTTTTTTATATAAAAACTAAAAACTCATTTTCTAGCTAAACTAAGCGTCCTAGAGGCAAAAGGACAAAAATCTGTGATCAGTTATAAAATTCCATAAAAAGGGGATTTTGTACTGAAAAATTCAATTTTTTTATATCAAAACTAAAAACTGTGATCATTTATAAAATTCCATAAAAAGAGGATTTTTTACTGAAAAATTAAATTTTTTTATATGAAAAACTAAAAACTCAATATTTAGCTAAACTAAGCGTCTTAGAGGCAAAAGGATAAAAATCTGTGATCAGTTATAAATATCCATAAAAAGGGAATTTTTTACTGAAAAATTCAATTTTTTATTTGAAAAACTAAAAACTCATTTTCTAGCTAAACTAAGCGTCCTAGAGGCAAAAGGACAAAAATCTGTGATCAGTTATAAATTTCCATAAAAAGGGGATTTTGTACTGAAAAATTCAATTTTTTATTTGAAAAACTAAAAACTCATTTTTTAGCTAAACTAAGCGTCCTAGAGGCAAAAGGACAAAAATCTGTGATCAGTTATAAAATTCCATAAAAAGGGGATTTTGTACTGAAAAATTCAATTTTTTTATATGAAAAACTAAAAACTCATTTTCTAGCTAAACTAAGCGTCCTAGAGGCAAAAGGACAAAAATCTGTGATCAGTTATAAAATTCCATAAAAAAAGGGATTTTTTACTGAAAAATTAAATTTTTTATTTGAAAAACTAAAAACTCATTTTTAGCTAAACTAAGCGTCCTAGAGGCAAAAGGGCAAAAATCTGTGATCACTTATAAAATTTCATAAAATGGGGTTTTTAATGAAAATTTAGATTTTTTTATATGAAAAACTAAAAACTCATTTTCTAGCTAAACTAAGCGTCCTAGAGGCAAAAGGACAAAAATCTGTGATCAGTTATAAAATTCCATAAAAAAAGGGATTTTTTACTGAAAAATTAAATTTTTTATTTGAAAAACTAAAAACTCAATATTTAGCTAAACTAAGCGTCTTAGAGGCAAAAGGATAAAAATCTGTGATCAGTTATAAATATCCATAAAAAGGGAATTTTTTACTGAAAAATTCAATTTTTTATTTGAAAAACTAAAAACTCATTTTCTAGCTAAACTAAGCGTCCTAGAGGCAAAAGGACAAAAATCTGTGATCAGTTATAAAATTCCATAAAAAGGGGATTTTGTACTGAAAAATTCAATTTTTTTATATGAAAAACTAAAAACTCATTTTCTAGCTAAACTAAGCGTCCTACAGGCAAAAGGACAAAAATCTGTGATCATTTATAAAATTTCATAAAAAGAGGATTTTTTACTGAAAAATTAAATTTTTTTATATGAAAAACTAAAAACTCATTTTTAGCTAAACTAAGCGTCCTAGAGGCAAAAGGGCAAAAATCTGTGATCACTTATAAAATTTCATAAAATGGGGTTTTTAATGAAAATTTAGATTTTTTTATATGAAAAACTAAAAACTCATTTTCTAGCTAAACTAAGCGTCCTAGAGGCAAAAGGACAAAAATCTGTGATCAGTTATAAAATTCCATAAAAAGGGGATTTTGTACTGAAAAATTCAATTTTTTTATATGAAAAACTAAAAACTCATTTTCTAGCTAAACTAAGCGTCCTAGAGGCAAAAGGACAAAAATCTGTGATCAGTTATAAAATTCCATAAAAAAAGGGATTTTTTACTGAAAAATTAAACTTTTTTATATGAAAAACTAAAAACTCAATTTTTAGCTAAACTAAGCGTCCTAGAGGCAAAAGGATAAAAATATGTGATCAGTTATAAAATTCTATAAAAAGGGGATTTTTTACTGAAAAATTCAATTTTTTTATTTGAAAAGGACAAAAATCTGTGATCAGTTATAAAATTCCATAAAAAGGGGATTTTGTACTGAAAAATTCAATTTTTTTTGAAAAACTAAAAACTCATTTTCTAGCTAAACTAAGCGTCCTAGAGGCAAAAGGAGAAAAATCTGTGATCAGTTATAAAATTTCATAAAAAAGGGGTTTTTAATGAAAATTTCGATTTTTTTTATATAAAAACTAAAAACTCTAGCTAAACTAAGCGTCCTAGAGGCAAAAGGACAAAAATCTGTGATCAGTTATAAAATTCCATAAAAAGGGGATTTTGTACTGAAAAATTCAATTTTTTTATATGAAAAACTAAAAACTCATTTTCTAGCTAAACTAAGCGTCCTAGAGGCAAAAGGAGAAAAATCTGTGATCAGTTATAAAATTTCATAAAAAAGGGGTTTTTAATGAAAATTTCGATTTTTTTTATATAAAAACTAAAAACTCTAGCTAAACTAAGCGTCCTAGAGGCAAAAGGACAAAAATCTGTGATCAGTTATAAAATTCCATAAAAAGGGGATTTTGTACTGAAAAATTCAATTTTTTTATATGAAAAACTAAAAACTCATTTTCTAGCTAAACTAAGCGTCCTAGAGGCAAAAGGACAAAAATCTGTGATCAGTTATAAAATTCCATAAAAAGGGGATTTTGTACTGAAAAATTCAATTTTTTTATATGAAAAACTAAAAACTCATTTTCTAGCTAAACTAAGCGTCCTAGAGGCAAAAGGACAAAAATCTGTGATCACTTATAAAATTTCATAAAAAGGGGGTTTTTAATGAAAATTTCGATTTTTTTATATAAAAACTAAAAACTCATTTTCTAGCTAAACTAAGCGTCCTAGAGGCAAAAGGACAAAAATCTGTGATCAGTTATAAAATTCCATAAAAAGGGGATTTTGTACTGAAAAATTCAATTTTTTTATATGAAAAACTAAAAACTCATTTTCTAGCTAAACTAGGCGTCCTAGAGGCAAAAGGACAAAAATCTGTGATCAGTTATAAAATTCCATAAAAAGGGGATTTTGTACTGAAAAATTCAATTTTTTTATATGAAAAACTAAAAACTCAATTTTTAGCTAAACTAAGCGTCCTACAGGCAAAAGGACAAAAATCTGTGATCATTTATAAAATTTCATAAAAAGTGGATTTTTTACTGAACAATTAAATTTTTTTATATGAAAAACTAAAAACTCATTTTATAGCTAAACTAAGCGTCCTAGAGGCAAAAGGGCAAAAATCTGTGATCAGTTATAAAATTCCATAAAAAGGGGATTTTGTACTGAAAAATTCAATTTTTTTATATGAAAAACTAAAAACTCAATTTTTAGCTAAACTAAGCGTCCTACAGGCAAAAGGACAAAAATCTGTGATCATTTATAAAATTTCATAAAAAGAGGATTTTTTACTGAACAATTAAATTTTTTTATATGAAAAACTAAAAACTCATTTTATAGCTAAACTAAGCGTCCTAGAGGCAAAAGGACAAAAATCTGTGATCACTTATAAAATTTCATAAAAAGGGGGTTTTTAATGAAAATTTCGATTTTTTTATATAAAAACTAAAAACTCATTTTCTAGCTAAACTAAGCGTCCTAGAGGCAAAAGGACAAAAATCTGTGATCAGTTATAAAATTCCATAAAAAGGGGATTTTGTACTGAAAAATTCAATTTTTTTATATGAAAAACAAAAAACTCATTTTTTAGCTAAACTAAGCGTCCTAGAGGCAAAAGGACAAAAATATGTGATCAGTTATAAAATTCCATAAAAAGCGGATTTTGTACTGAAAAATTCAATTTGTTTATATGAAAAACTAAAAACTCATTTTCTAGCTAAACTAAGCGTCCTAGAGGCAAAAGGACAAAAATCTGTGATCAGTTATAAAATTCCATAAAAAGATGATTTTGTACTGAAAAATTCAATTTTTTTATATGAAAAACTAAAAACTCATTTTCTAGCTAAACTAAGCGTCCTAGAGGCAAAAGGACAAAAATCTGTGATCACTTATAAAATTTCATAAAAAGGGGGTTTTTAATGAAAATTTCGATTTTTTTATATAAAAACTAAAAACTCATTTTCTAGCTAAACTAAGCGTCCTAGAGGCAAAAGGACAAAAATCTGTGATCAGTTATAAAATTCCATAAAAAGGGGATTTTGTACTGAAAAATTCAATTTTTTTATATCAAAACTAAAAACTGTGATCATTTATAAAATTCCATAAAAAGAGGATTTTTTACTGAAAAATTAAATTTTTTTATATGAAAAACTAAAAACTCAATATTTAGCTAAACTAAGCGTCTTAGAGGCAAAAGGATAAAAATCTGTGATCAGTTATAAATATCCATAAAAAGGGAATTTTTTACTGAAAAATTCAATTTTTTATTTGAAAAACTAAAAACTCATTTTCTAGCTAAACTAAGCGTCCTAGAGGCAAAAGGACAAAAATCTGTGATCAGTTATAAATTTCCATAAAAAGGGGATTTTGTACTGAAAAATTCAATTTTTTATTTGAAAAACTAAAAACTCATTTTTTAGCTAAACTAAGCGTCCTAGAGGCAAAAGGACAAAAATCTGTAATCAGTTATAAAATTCCATAAAAAAAGGGATTTTTTACTGAAAAATTAAACTTTTTTATATGAAAAACTAAAAACTCAATTTTTAGCTAAACTAAGCGTCCTAGAGGCAAAAGGATAAAAATATGTGATCAGTTATAAAATTCTATAAAAAGGGGATTTTTTACTGAAAAATTCAATTTTTTTATATGAAAAACTAAAAACTCATTTTCTAGCTAAACTAAGCGTCCTAGAGGCAAAAGGACAAAAATCTGTGATCAGTTATAAAATTCCATAAAAAGGGGATTTTGTACTGAAAAATTCAATTTTTTTATATGAAAAACTAAAAACTCATTTTCTAGCTAAACTAGGCGTCCTAGAGGCAAAAGGACAAAAATCTGTGATCAGTTATAAAATTCCATAAAAAGGGGATTTTGTACTGAAAAATTCAATTTTTTTATATGAAAAACTAAAAACTCATTTTCTAGCTAAACTAAGCGTCCTAGAGGCAAAAGGACAAAAATCTGTGATCAGTTATAAAATTCCATAAAAAGATGATTTTGTACTGAAAAATTCAATTTTTTTATATGAAAAACTAAAAACTCATTTTATAGCTAAACTAAGCGTCCTAGAGGCAAAAGGACAAAAATCTGTGATCATTTATAAAATTTCATAAAAAGAGGATTTTTTACTGAAAAATTAAATTTTTTTATATGAAAAACTAAAAAGTCATTTTATAGCTAAACTAAGCGTCCTAGAGGCAAAAGGACCAAAATCTGTGATCACTTATAAAATTTCATAAAAAGGGGGTTTTTAATGAAAATTTCGATTTTTTATATAAAAACTAAAAACTCATTTTCTAGCTAAACTAAGCGTCCTAGAGGCAAAAGGACAAAAATCTGTGATCAGTTATAAAATTCCATAAAAAGATGATTTTGTACTGAAAAATTCAATTTTTTTATATGAAAAACTAAAAACTCATTTTCTAGCTAAACTAAGCGTCCTAGAGGCAAAAGGACAAAAATCTGTGATCACTTATAAAATTTCATAAAAAGGGGGTTTTTAATGAAAATTTCGATTTTTTTATATAAAATCTAAAAACTCATTTTCTAGCTAAACTAAGCGTCCTAGAGGCAAAAGGACAAAAATCTGTGATCAGTTATAAAATTCCATAAAAAGGGGATTTTGTACTGAAAAATTCAATTTTTTTATATGAAAAACAAAAAACTCATTTTTTAGCTAAACTAAGCGTCCTAGAGGCAAAAGGACAAAAATATGTGATCAGTTATAAAATTCCATAAAAAGCGGATTTTGTACTGAAAAATTCAATTTTTTTATATGAAAAACTAAAAACTCATTTTCTAGCTAAACTAAGCGTCCTAGAGGCAAAAGGACAAAAATCTGTGATCAGTTATAAAATTCCATAAAAAGATGATTTTGTACTGAAAAATTCAATTTTTTTATATGAAAAACTAAAAACTCATTTTCTAGCTAAACTAAGCGTACTAGAGGCAAAAGGACAAAAATCTGTGATCACTTATAAAATTTCATAAAAAGGGGGTTTTTAATGAAAATTTCGATTTTTTTATATAAAAACTAAAAACTCATTTTCTAGCTAAACTAAGCGTCCTAGAGGCAAAAGGACAAAAATCTGTGATCAGTTATAAAATTCCATAAAAAGGGGATTTTGTACTGAAAAATTCAATTTTTTTATATAAAAACTAAAAACTGTGATCATTTATAAAATTCCATAAAAAGAGGATTTTTTACTGAAAAATTAAATTTTTTTATATGAAAAACTAAAAACTCAATATTTAGCTAAACTAAGCGTCTTAGAGGCAAAAGGACAAAAATCTGTGATCAGTTATAAATATCCATAAAAAGGGAATTTTTTACTGAAAAATTCAATTTTTTATTTGAAAAACTAAAAACTCATTTTCTAGCTAAACTAAGCGTCCTAGAGGCAAAAGGACAAAAATCTGTGATCAGTTATAAATTTCCATAAAAAGGGGATTTTGTACTGAAAAATTCAATTTTTTATTTGAAAAACTAAAAACTCATTTTTTAGCTAAACTAAGCGTCCTAGAGGCAAAAGGACAAAAATCTGTAATCAGTTATAAAATTCCATAAAAAAAGGGATTTTTTACTGAAAAATTAAACTTTTTTATATGAAAAACTAAAAACTCAATTTTTAGCTAAACTAAGCGTCCTAGAGGCAAAAGGATAAAAATATGTGATCAGTTATAAAATTCTATAAAAAGGGGATTTTTTACTGAAAAATTCAATTTTTTTATATGAAAAACTAAAAACTCATTTTCTAGCTAAACTAAGCGTCCTAGAGGCAAAAGGACAAAAATCTGTGATCAGTTATAAAATTCCATAAAAAGGGGATTTTGTACTGAAAAATTCAATTTTTTTATATGAAAAACTAAAAACTCATTTTCTAGCTAAACTAGGCGTCCTAGAGGCAAAAGGACAAAAATCTGTGATCAGTTATAAAATTCCATAAAAAGGGGATTTTGTACTGAAAAATTCAATTTTTTTATATGAAAAACTAAAAACTCATTTTCTAGCTAAACTAAGCGTCCTAGAGGCAAAAGGACAAAAATCTGTGATCAGTTATAAAATTCCATAAAAAGATGATTTTGTACTGAAAAATTCAATTTTTTTATATGAAAAACTAAAAACTCATTTTATAGCTAAACTAAGCGTCCTAGAGGCAAAAGGACAAAAATCTGTGATCATTTATAAAATTTCATAAAAAGAGGATTTTTTACTGAAAAATTAAATTTTTTTATAT
>CATIVE010000147.1:0-21436 GCA_949628195.1 Phasia obesa | reverse complement strand
AACCCCCATTCGTTTAACAAAAAAAAAAAAAAAACTTCATTGTTTTTGCAGAGGGTAGTGCTTTAACGATTTATTTTTCGCAAATTACAGTTGGTACATCTTATTCCTAATTCTAATGGCTATCTTCTCGGATTGTGGCACTGTTCGGATTTTTGGCACCGCTCCATTTACGGATATTAAAGTCTTAAAAAGTCGTATATTTTATGTCTAATATCTCACAGAATACTAAAATGTCGTAAATGACCAACATAATTAGGGACCAGAGGTGTTTTCTTTTTAATTACCGTTTAAAAATGCTTAAACAATTTAAAACTATAGTGTTTACAAGCTTTCAAACTTTGTGATATTTTTACATTTACATTTATTTACATTTTTCTCACGCATGTGTATTTTTAAAGGCCATGATTCACTATCATACTCAGTCGTACGATCTGTCATAAAATGCATTTATGCTGAAAAAGAATGATAGTGTGGCTTAGAAAGCTATATGTGTGACACAAGTCGTACGATTTGATAATCTTTTGAAAAAATATTGTTTTCCATGCGATCAGAGTTGCAAAAACTTGTTTTGCATAGATTTAGTTTTTCAGTCCTATATAGTTGTTCTTATTTAACTGTAATTAAAATATGACAGCATTACAAAATATCAAAACAACTGCAGATAATTTTACAGAAAACAGCTGTTGAGCAGAAAAAATCTTGATTTTTGTTAGAGAAAATAAAATTAACATAAGTACTAAAGAACAACAAAAGTGTTTATAAAACATAACTTTTAATTTTATTTATGGTCATGGATTAATATATTTTACTGCATTTATGTAAAACATAAGAAATGCTAAAAGTGACTGTAATTTTATTTAATCATGACAAAAAAACGTTGGCAAAAACATATGGTAATATAAAAGAATTTAAATAGACTTTAAATGCATATAATGGGCATTTAAATTTTATTTAAGTGTTTAATGAAAAACGGAATTTTTTATTTAAATGCAACTTAAAGATAAGTGACCTTAAAATACAAAGTGAAAAATTTCGCTTAAGTTGTGTAATATTACGACTTTCTTTATTATAATAGCATTGTCAGCTTTAAACACAGTATAATTCACACATTGAAATTAACTGCATAAAACTAATTTACACGACGTAATTATTCCATCCAATTGTTGAAATTTTCTTTTGAAAATTATTGTTTTTCCTTGCATCTCTGTACCTATTGTCATCAGAAAAAAGTTTAAAGCAATTATTATAAATGTGTGGTTTACACTGCGTTTAAACTTGACAATGCTGTTATGACAATAATTAAGAATATCTCAATCTTTCATAACATAAGTGTGTCTTTTTAACAAACATCCAAATAATTATGAGTCGGTTGTTACGAGAAATTACTTTTGTGTTTTAAATTTAACATTTAAAAAAATTTTCCAATTAATTAAAAATTACACAACTGAAATCACGTATAAATTGTGTACAAATACCTACATAACTTACAATCTTATGATATTAGAAATCATAAGTGTCATATTGGGCAATATGGAAATAAATATTGATAATTTAATTCCGTAATATGTCGGTGTTCTTCCTTATATGGAATTAACTTGCTGGAATAACAATACTGTATTAAAATATAACCATATGGCTTTAACCAGATCTTGGGAATTAAATAACACCTGTCTGCTGGCGTAAAATTCTAAGTCTTTTATTTTTAAAATTAGATTCAAATAAAAATATTTGTATGTATTCTGTACTTTTTCAGTAAAAAAGTAACTTTTGAATAAAAAACAATCACAAATCAAAAGTAAATGAACACAATCCATTAAAATTCTTAAAAATGTTTAAGCAATTATAAGTATGTCTGTATATAACATATGTAATTAGTTTAAGTTTAATAAGTCCTTTAAAAATAATTATGCATATTTTGCTTGATTTGGCTATTACTACAATTTGGCAATCTGTAATAATATGTATGTACCTAGTTTTTTAAATGAATACTGGTTATCAAAAAAACCCAAGCGAATTATAACGGTATAATATCATAATAAACGCATGTTCGTATGGCTTGCATTGTACTATTCGTTAGTTTTCGAGAAGATCAAGTGGTTTTACTAAAATAAAGTGTAATACCCATATGCATAATAAATAAAATATATTTCAAATATATTTTATAACTAATTTTTTATACAAAATTAGATATAAAATACATTTCAAATAAGTTTTATTTATTATGTATGTATATGGGCATAAATATACAAATAAATTTTTGCAAAACAAATTATTTCACGTGTGGTTTAATAAAAGTCAAAGTAAGAATAGAATAAACTTTATATAATAACTTTTGTAAATTTGTGTATGTAAACTTTTTACAAGAAGATGCCTCAGTAATAATGTTTTATTATAATCATCCCACAGCAATGGCATCTAAAGATGTCCAAACACACTTGTAAAACTCGGTGTGACCAAATCATCCTGTTGTGTGGAGTATCATGTAATATTGGAACGCCAAATAAATTTTAGAAGTCAATGCTCTGTGCTAATTTGGATATGGTCGCTTTCCATGTTTCCCAATACAGTTTTATCCGTGAGGCTAAAATTGACAAAAAAAAAAGACCAGTTGTCCTCCTTACATAATTATATGGATAAACGCGCTATTGTGTCATTGCTCTTATCGTTTGAGGGCAGTCAGGCCCGCCCTTCGAGTTATTCACTTTTTCTTCGAGGCTTATTGGTCTGCCTCGAACAGCTCTTTTATGACACAGTTATAGGTGGTTGTATAAGTCAACTTTAATCGTTTTTAAAATAATCGTCTATAACATAAAAACATTTTAAATCAAAAATTGTTCAGTGGTAGAGTACCATATAAAACTGAATTTAATATAGGAAGGTAGTTAACTAAAATTTATTTGGGAATTCTGACTTCCAATGCCAAGATAAAGGCAATAGTTTGCTTGGAAACAATGTCTTACAATTACTCTTTAAAACCCAAGAAAATATTCTTCGCAATGCAATAATTTTTACGTTGGTTATTGAAGAGGAGTTGTGAAGTTACTTAAAAAAATTTAAAAATTCTAATTCGAAAAAAAACTAATATATTTGCTTTTAATAAATAATTTTCAAGAGAACAATAAAATATGTTAACTAAACTGTTTTTAAAAGAATTTCTTATTTTAATTAAAATGTGTTGCTTTTTCATTATACATATGTATATACACACATATGCAAATTTACCTGCATATAAATATTAAGTAGTATGCTATTTTAATAAGAAAACCCCCCAAACTAAAATACTTGTGTTGTTTGATATTAAGCCGGCTATCTGTGGTTTCACATACGACTATTATCTGTTATATACATATGTACATTAATGACAGCTGGCAATCGTTCAAGCGGCTTCAAGCATGTATAGGTATAGGACGGGCTGCAGGTCTAATCAAACTAACAGTGGAATAACCTGACAATATGTTTGCTTGGTAGCAACGGTACATAATTTTCTTTAAGTCTCCGTATCTTGATAACTTCCAAAAATTGCAAAGCGTTAATACATAAACTTATATCTCATTAAAATCCCATTGTGAAATTACTAAAAAAAATGGAGAAATTCTAATTCGAAAAAACAACTTTCACAAAGTAAAATATCAAATGTTGGTACTTGTTTTCAAATTTGTATTTCGCTTATGCTCTTTTATATTTAGGCTACCTTGCATCAATTATAACTATTCATGCGTCTTCTAGCTGAATTTGGGATTTCTGACTTCCTATACGAAGGTATATGTCGGACTGCATATCCTGGAGGAGGCGAAAAGCACCAATCTAACAGTTAAATAATCTGACAATATGTTTGCCATATTGTCAAGAAAAAAATAATTATTCTCCGTACCGATAACCCCAAACGATCTTTAAATCATTCTCATATTTGTTTTTATTCAAAAGCTTGGCAAAACATTAATACAAAAACTTATACCCAACTAACCCAAATGTATATGTATATTTTTAAGAACCGGCAACAAAGCCAGAGGTTGGCGATAATCCTTGTTGAAAAAGCAAAACAAAATTATGGCTAAAAAATATAGAAGAAAAAGTTAGTAGCTTCATAAACAACTGCTATTAGTCGCACAAACCAGAGAGCTGAAAGACAAATTAAAATAAATACAACAATTTTTTATTTCACTAATGAAACTTTTCATTAATTATGGTTTATTAAGTCATACCTAGTCATTTTCATATACATATGTATATACAAACATATCTATGTACATACATATGTAGGTATATATAACTTAGGAGTACAAAATAAAATGATAAAAATATAAATATCTTCTCATGGATTTTTCAATTTATATTTCCCTTATGTTTGTAGCCGCGGAACCTGTGATTCCTAATGAGACAATCGTCGGTTATTTCTATGGATATTTGAATTTAGGAATTTTGATTTTCAATACGAAGATATAGGTCGGACTGCAGATCCTGGAGGAGGAGTGGAAAATCGACAATCTAAAAAATGCCAAGAAAAACTAATTAGTCTACGTACAAAATTATTTTAAGTGTGGTTTAAAAAAGTCAAGGTAAGAATAGAATAAACTTTATATAATAATTTTTGTAACTTTGTGCATGTAAACATTTTACAAGAAGATGCCTCAGTAATAATGTTTTATTATAATGATCCCACAGCAATGTCATCTAAAGGCGTCCAAACACTTTGTTATACATGTAAAACTCGGTGTGGCCTGTCGTGTCGAAAATAATGTAATATTGGAACGCCAAATAAATTTTTTGTTGATATAATTGATCATGCCCAGTTTGTACAGTTTTCCCAGTTTAAACAGCAAAGAAAGAACGAACGGTATGTCCGCCTTTAGAAGTCATTGCTATGGGCTAATTTGGATATGGTCGCTTTTCATGCTTACCAATACAGTTTTATCCGTGCGGCTAAAATTGCAAAAACGTGGAAGATCGTCAATCTAAAAGTAAAACAAAGTTGGCATTATTTTGGTAGCATACACTTTTTCTTCAAATCCCAAGAAAAACTAATTAGTTTTCGTACCTTGACAACTTTCAAAGATTTTTGAGTAAATCTTACTTATATTTTCTTCGATTGGAAAGGCACAAATCACTGCTACATATTTTTTTAAATCATTATGCACAAACTTAATTAAATATTAATATACCAAAACAAACAAAAGCGTGTAAGACAGTAGTTTGTTGTTTAGCTAAAACAAACAAGTCGATCGGCTCCCAGCCGGCAAAGAGCCGCCGCCTAATTGAGCGGCTTATCACGAATGAAATACATACATATGCTATACGGTTTTCTTTGTTTAATTTTTAAATAAAGAGCGTTTAGTTTTATTTAATTAAGTTTAAATTTATCTTGACACAAATCAAACGGCGGCTTAAATCTAATTTAGTGAAGCCTAACCAATTAAAAAAATAATTATACAGAGTGATAGAGGATTAAAAAATAATAAAAAAAATGTAAATAAAAAAGTTGGCGGTCGCCCTTATTTTCCGAGTTATGTGCATCTGAACTTTTCATATGAAACTGCTATTGTGTACTACATTTTTTCACAAATTAGGTCAATATGGGCATCAATTTAAAACTTTTGGAAATATCTATCAGGCGGTGCTAAAATTAAAAAAAAAATTACCCATTAAGAAGCGATGACAGTTTTAACGAACATTTATGCTTAATATGTAGGAAAATTTTAGTAAGCGAAGCCGGTGTTGGTCATACCATGGAGAAGATCCTTACGTCCAGGAAAACTTTAGTAAGAAAAGCCGGTGTTGGTTATACTATAGAGGAGGAAATCTTTGCGTCCGACCGAAGGAGAGAATTTTATTTGTTGTTTTATTTTTGTTTATTTATTAATCTAATCACTTTTTATCACATCTTTTATTACGTATTACTCTTCTTAATAGCGTAAACATTTTAAAAATTAAAAAAATGCTTTATCTCTTAATGGGTTAATTTTTTTTACAAAATTTTAGCATCACCTGATAGATATTTCCAAAAGCTTTAAAATAATACCCATATTGACTTGATTTGTTCAAAAATGTAGTGTAAAATCATAGTTTCATATGAAAAGTTCAGAGGCCCATAATACTGAAAATAAGGGCGACCGCCAAATTTTTTGTTTTACATTTTTTTTTTTATCGGGCGTCATCTATATTTGCCAAGTTGTGTTCCTCTAAACTTTTAATATAAAACTGCAATTCTTCATTACATTTAATATTGAGTTGCTATATATCTAATGTGCTGTACAAGAACATTAGACGTGCCTCAGCCTCCTTTTTAAATTTTCTTACCGTACCAAGTAACATACATATATTATATTCAGATCATCCAATTCAAAACCATGTATACTTTTGTAACTACCATTTTAAATAAAATATTTAATTGGGATTTAGGTTGCAAAATCATGCGCTGTTTGCCATCCCTTCTGTATTTAGTGTAGTTGGTGTAGTTAGGTTTTGTTTTAATTTCGTAGGATTATTTCAAATTACTTTCTTATAAAAGAAACAGATGAATTGGCTATTTGATTTTCATAGCACATATTTTTTTTAACGTAGGATCAAATCCATAAAAAATAACGGCAATCATACTAAATAAGATGTCTACGATTTCACCGAAAATATTTTATAATTCCGCAACTGCGTCTACAAAAATATCAAATAAAAGTTTTAGACCTTTCTCATCGGTACGCTCAGTCGCTTCAAGTTCAAAAACTCGTCTAAATTGTAGTAAAAAACAAGCGAATAAGCAAATTAAAAAAAACAAAAATGGAAGTATTACTCCCACTATTAAACCTCCACCTCAAAAATTATCATTTGATCGCACACATCTGAAGAAAAATCAGCTTAAACAAAATTCCAGATTATCTAAAATAAAAAAGTTGTACAAAGAAAATATATCAACTACTGGAACTAAAAACTCATATGAAAATAAAAAAAAGTCAAAATGCTCGAAAGAAAATATATCTACTGAAACTACACCTATATGCGAAAAACTGATTCTAAACGAATTTTCCGAAGTCCCAAGTCCTCGTCAAGAAAAAGGTTCAAATTTAATGAAAGAAACTTTATCTGAAATCTTGGATACAAACAACTTTTCCGAAGAGGCTATCATCCCGACAGCTCATATTGAGAACAATTTAAAAGAATCTTCTAAAAAATTATTTCGTTCAAAGATTCCTATCTTGATTAGCAAAGTCAGAAAGGATAAAACAAATTTAAACAAACAGGATCTCGTTTTCGTAAATAATGAAAGATTTATCCATATAAATTCCGAAGTAGATAACAATAGATCTACAGAACTCTTTCTTAAAACAGCTTTGAAAAGATCGTCGCCTGATGTATTTCAATCTATATCTGCTTTGAATAGTGTAGCCACGGAAGAAGATGAAGAGTTTTATTTAGCTGGAAACAAGTTTATCCTAGACGAAAGTGAAAGAATTAGCAATCTTGCCAGGAAAGATATGGAAAACCAAAACCTTTTTGCAACTATCTGTTCAAAAAGTAATGAAAAATCAAATGTCTCCAGTAATAGTACCGCAAACAAAAGCTTAAATATATACGCAGAAGAATCTACCCTGGAGGAAGTAAGTGCTTTAAGTTCACGTTTTGAACCAGTTGCTCATAACAGCACTGAAGTTAGTGTCAGTTCAGAGAATAACTTAAATACAAGCGTCACCCCAATTTTTAATAATAATTCCACCGAAGTTAGTAACTTTTCCGTAACAAATACAAGTTTGTCTGAATATTTACCTGATTCCACAATCACTAACACAATTCCCAGTGAGAGCTCCTATAACAAATGCCTGGAAGTTTCTGAAATTAGTGTTAAGGAGATAGAGTCTCCTTTAGATGTTAGAAAAGTCAAAATCCCATATAGCGGGAAATCTAAATCACATTTTTGTATTTTTTGTAAAACACTACAGACAAATTTAGCAAGGCATTTTCTACTAAAACATAAATCAGAGAAGGAAGTTAAAGCCATATCAAAGTTGCCAAAAAAGCACAATGATCGCATTGTCATGTTTAATCGTTTAAGGAAAGAAGGTGACTTTTTGCATAACACAAATAAATCGTTAAACTCGGGAGTTCTAATTGTTAGCAGACAACAACAGGCTAAGGCAAAAAATAAGGTTGATGACTACGTCTGTTGCAAACACTGTAAAGGTTTTTTCTCCAAAAAAACGTTAAGAATTCATTTAAGTAAATGCGGTAAACCCAACAAAAATGACCGAACAAACATGATATCGAGTAGAAGATTGACGCAATATATCCATGAAGAAGCAAATGACATTTTGAAAACAAAAATTTTCCCCATTTTAAGAAAAGACGACGTTACCTGTGCGATTCATTATGATGATCTAATTATAAAATATGGTAACAAAATGGCAGAAAAATATACTCATTCTCATCAACATGACATGGTACGGTCTCAGCTGCGCTTGTTAGGTCGGTATAAGCTTGCGGTGATGGAATTGTGCCCAGATGTCGAATCGTTTAAGGAAATTTTTAAACCCCAGATGTATAATGCGTGCATAACTGCTCTCCGTAAAGTTTCTAACTGGGACAACGATTTGTTGTGGTTTAAAACTCCTGCCGTAGCACAAAATTTAACTTCACTGATTAAAAAATGTGGAAATAAACAGAGAACCGAATATATAAAAACACAAGAACATGATCTCAAAAAGGATGTGGAAGATTTTTTACTTCTTTGGGAGGAGGAAGTACCAACTCTCATTAATAAAAAAGCTTCTGAAGACCAAGCAAATCTCAAACGAAACAAAAAAGTGGTTTTACCTCCCAAAGAAGATATAAAAAAATTATATTTTTTCCTAAAAAACAAAATAACCAACGAAATAGAAATTTTAGAAGAAAAATTTTGCAGCCAGTCGTGGACAGAGCTTATAAAAACCACTCTTGTTTTTGTTCAAATTTTTAACAGAAGAAGAGCGGGGGAAATTGAAAGGCTAACAATATCTAATTACGAAAACAGAGAAAATATAATAAAACAAATGGACGAAAGCCTCTTTCATAATATATCAAAAAAGTCCTTGGAATATGCAAAGCAGTTTGAGAGAATATTAATAAGGGGTAAATTGGGAAGAACTGTAAGCGTACTGTTGGAGCCATTGGCCGTCAAAGCTGTTGATCTAATAATTAAATATAGAAAAGCTGCAGGGATAACTACAACCAACGACTACATTTTTTGCCAAAAATCTTTTTCAAAATTATCAAAACAATATATAAGAGCTTGCCCCTTGTTAAGGCAGTATTCAAAGGAGTGTGGAGCTAAGTTCCCAGAAACTTTAAGAGGGACTATATTGCGGAAGCACATCGCAACATGTTCTGCCCTTTTAAACCTTGAAGAAGCGGCTGTAGACACATTGGCCAATTTTATGGGACATCACAAAGACATCCATAAAAATGTGTATCGAATGTCTATTCCAATGAACGAGGTAACGTGCGTATCAAAACTGTTAATGAACGCGATTGTGGATGAAGATGATCAAGAAAGTGATAACGAAGATAATGAAGATATTGAACATAATGAAGATAATGAAACTTGTGGCAATTTGGATAATGAAAATAATGAAACTTGTGGCAATTTGGAATTCCCCTCAGCAGAGCAAAACGAATCGGGGGAAGGAAAAGACGAGTCTGGTGGTTCACTAAGAAGAAAAAGAAGCAGTAAGTATGGTATTTAGTTCATGCTTTCAAAATCTCAATCAAACATAATTATACGCAAAAATCATGTCTCTGGGAAACTCTTTAATTTTCTAAAAACTTAAGTAACTGCTAATAATGGTTAAAGGTATAATACCATATGCTTACAAATAACTTGTCTGTGGGGACACCCTGTACTTTTGTACTTGCAGTTAAAGCGAACATACCACTTAAATTTATGTTTTTGGTAGACCATATCAGTTACCAATTAAGTAATTTTAATTAAAAATGATTTTTTTTTATAATTTTATAATAACAACTATTAATATTAAATTCATTGATATATTTTTAGAGTAGTTACAAGTATAAATTTTATAAAGTTTTAATTAAGAGAAGCGTGTTTTAATTATACAATCGACAAAAAGTCGATTATTATACAACCTTTTTACACTTGAGCACATCTTGAGGAGCGCGTTGAAGGTATTGACAAACAAGTTATTATTATTTGCTTACATATTTAAAAAAGGCAAAAACAGTTATTGATGAAAGATGTGAGCAAGTGTAAAAGGGCTATTATAATAATTCACATAATAAGTATAAATAACTACAGTATGTACATATATATTTTATTTAGCATCCCCTTATGGCAAAACCAAAAGATTAAGGTGGTCTGAAGAAGAGAAGCAAGCAATTATATCGCACTTCGGCTGTCTGAAAAATATGAAAAAACTTCCTAGCCTTCGAGAATGTTTGGACGCTGCTAAGAAATTTCCTATTCTTAAGAGAAGAAAACCTCAACAGATAAAAACGTGGATCGATAATCAGAGGAGATATAAATAAAAATTACAACCGTGTTTTAAATATGAGTACATATAAAATAATTATTGTAGTTTTTGATCTTTTTTATAATTATATTTTTTAAGCTTTAGGTCTTTTTAAAAATAATAATGTAATTTTATTATTTTTTATATTTCGCCACACTATTGAGTAGCATCGTCACTTAAATATTATAAACCTACTTTTATTTCAAGACGATGCTACCCAATGGTGTAGCGAAATATTGCAAATGAGTTTACAATTAGTACATACATGCATACATACATATATATAATATATATTTTACTGTCTTCTTCTGCAGATTTATTTTTGGGAACAAAATCTTTGTTAGTTGCTTTTAAAGTATGCGTATGAGAAGGATGAAAAACAAAACAAAAAAGAGAAGACTAATGTGTTGCCATTTTCAAAAAACACATACTAAAATTTTTATACTTGAATTTTTTTTTATTTTATCAATATATATGATTTTATGATATATAAATAAAAATATGTATATTTCAATTTGTTTAAATCGCGTGTTGTTTCTTAGATGCTTTATACCTATGGAGATTGACAGATCTAAAATCAAATGCAGTTGCACTGGTTATGCATTTACCTTTTCAGCATACTGACAATCCATTACTGGTCAATAAAATTTCGGTTTATTGTTTCTGCTGTTTTTGTTGTTGCTTACGTTAAAGGTTAAAATTTACAAAAAGTTTAAACATGTATGCAAATGCTGATTTTTTCTGTATTTATGATTAAAATCTTCTTAAAAAGTAGCTTCCTATTAAATTTGAAAATTCCAATCTATTTGCAAGATTTTCTTAGAAATCTTGAATTTTATTAGTCCGCAGAAAAAATAGTACCATATATTTTTTCATATATATATATATATAATAGAACATAACTACTTTCCTAAACTTTTTCATTCAGTTTATGAACATCGTAATAAAACATAAGAATTATACATAAAGTGTGTTTTTAAATATTTTCATAAAATACATATATATCGCACCCTAAATACAAAAGGGGCACAACTCAAAATATTAAAATTTTCAGGAGAGACAAAAAACTGTTTATGTAAATTTGATTGCAATATTTATATTATTTTTGCAAAAATAAAACGAAATTTTGACTTATGACTCTTTAACTGAAATTTCTTCGATTAACTAGTGAAATTATCTGAATTTTTATCTCGCTTTTTACAATTAAAGACGCACAATCCAAAATAATATGTCACGAAATTTATTTATTTAGCAGTTAGAGATGTGTACTCTGAATTAATTTGTGGAAAAAAGTCTGTTTTGAAAAATTTTGAGTTGTGCCCCTTTTGTATTTAGGGTGCGATATGTACATATGAACATAAAAATATACAAGCAAGTCGACTACGAAAATAACACACTTTAAGTTAACTTTTGGCCTAATTATAAGCTAACTACAATGTAAATGCAAAACCTCCCGAAAATCAAAAATAAAATTATTTTTGACAATTTAGTTTTTTTGAAATATTTTTAATTTCTTTTTTAAAATTATAAAATAAAAATTTGTGTACAACCCTTGTGTTCTTAAATTATGATCTTAATGTTATTTGGTAGGAAATATCTCACTCACTATCCAGCATTTCATGTATTAACATTTTTAGTTAAGGAGCATTCAATCAAAGATGCATTAAATAATAATAAACAGGGAAACATATTATTGCATATTTTTACAAATTTCTTTATAGCTAACTGATATATAGTCAGTTTATAGATAACTACAAAGTGACTAACTTTAAGCTAACGTCTGAGTAGCCAGTAAGACAACTGACTACAATGTTAAAAAGGTCAGTTATTTTTAATAAACATATTCCAAGTATCAACTACTACTGGTTAGCTGAGTTGCTTATAGGGAAAATATTTAGCAACTACATACATACGTACAGTGGCACAGAAAACTCTACATACCCCTGAATATTTTTCAATTATGGAAAGCCCGAGGGGTATTTATAAAAGAAATTTATATTAAGCGATAACATTATACGAATAAAAAATAACGTAATAATAATTCTAAATAAGATGGCATATTTCACAAAAAACACTAAAATCCTATTTTTGGGCGCTGAAGAGTCTATATACGTTTAGGTAGAAATTCTAATCAATCATGATGAATAGTGCTACAAACTTTGTCAGCTCTTAAGAAACTCATAGTTACTATTTTAATCTTATTTTGTATTAATAGTTTTATCAAAAAAGTTAATAAAATTGATAAAATATGTTTGAATTTATTGTTAAGAATTTCGAAGATTGCAAGGCAATTGTACAAACTATAATTAAAAATGGTAAAGAAATCAAATGCTTTGAAACTATGGCAAGGAGTGGCCGTCCACCTAAAGTAAGTATGTAATCGTATAAAGTGCCTGATTCTTGGGGAGATAAAACAAATTCGAAGAAACACAGCAGTGGAAATCACAAAATACCTAGAATTAAATATTATTGTTTCAATTCGCCCAGAAAAAGTTCGAAGTTCACTTAGAAATTATGGATCTCATACGCGTATGCCCAGGAACAAGCCATAGATCAGCTATATTAATAAAATTATTTGCAATGTAAAAGAATATCTTATATATCTTGTACCTCACCAACTGCATTATTCACCTGAGTCACCCGATTTCAATCCCATTGATCACTTATGGGAAGAGCTAGATCGCATGATTATTTTCTGATTTGTTAATAAATGAATTGAAAATTGATTTTTTATCCACTATTATTACCTGTTACTAATGCCAGTTTATTTGGTTAAAATGAAATTTCAACATCTTGCTTATATTTCTCATAATTAAAATAAATAGGGGGTATATAGAGTTTTCTGTGCCACTGTATATGGTACATAATTCAAATCCTTTTAGTTTAAATTTTTTCTTTACATATAAACTGTAGTCTAAACAATAAATATGCACATACATATTTGCACTTTATGAAAAATGAATCTTAAAATGTATTACATACCTTTTCCGCGTAACGACAAAATTTTTGAGTATTTAATTTTTACTTTTTTTCTGAAAAATATTTCTATAGTCCCGAGTAAAAGTACGCAACTTTTGTCGCTGAAAATCCTCATTAGTTAGCGAGAGAAGAGAAAGTAATTGGAAAGGGTTCACATATGCATGTACTCCTGTAGTTTTTATTTTGAAGTTTAACATGTAAACAACTGAATAAATCTATACGGATTGCTGCAATAAAAGTTGCTCGATATAATCAGACATGCAATAATAAAGAAGAAACGAGAGAGATTGCAGCGACAAAAGTTGCATAATGTAATTCTGGACATAGTTTTATTTACAATTTTGTTTTAGCAACATTTTTCTATTTTCAAATAAAATAAATGAATTAATACATATGTATGTATTTCCTATTACCGGAATCTATGAAATCAGATCATATTATTTATGTTGAAATTTTTTCCGTTTAGGCACACAGATAAAAATAATACATACTAAAGATTTCCTGCATAGCCCTGGCGCAAGGATTTTCTCCTCTATGACATGAACAATACCGGCTTCGCCCACTAAAAATTTTCTGCGAAAGGATAATCTTCTCTATGGTATGACCAACATCGCTTACAAAAGATTTCTTGCATAGCCGGCCTTCGGCCGGGCGCAAGTATTTTCTTCTCTATGGTATGACCAACACCGGCTTCGCATAAAGATTTCCTACATAGCCGGCCTTCGGCCGGGCGCAAAGATACTCTTCTCTATGGTATGAACAACACCGGATTCGTTTACAAAACATTTCTTGCATAGCCGGCCTTCGGCAGAGCGCAAAGATTTTGTTCCCTATGGTATGACCAACACCAGCTTCGCCTACTAAAGATTTTTTGCACAGCCGGCCTTCTGCAGGGTTCAAGGGTTTTCTCCTCTATGATATAACAAATACTGGCTTCGCTTATAAAGATTTCCTATATTATATTATACAAAAAGTTACATAAAAAAATAAGATCGGTTCTTAAAAGCCTTAATCTTCTTACATTTTAGCACCTCCTGAAAGATATCTTCAAAAGATTTTAAATGATGATGATATTGAACTGATATCGTAAAAAATGTAGACCATGCAGCTTTGCTAAACTAGATTTAAAGCAAATCAAAATTGTAATCTTTATATGTATGTATGTTGTATTTTTATTTGTCAGCTGTGGTATTTTTAACGGCGGAAAAACAAAACATCAGAGCTGATAAGAACATGGTTCTTTGACGGCGATAAACACATAAAAATATGGAAAGTGTGGCAACACAGTTATCAAACATTTAAAATTTTAATGCAATATTTCATTAATATATTGGCATATATTGATAATATGAGAATATTTATTAATACTATATATCAGAGGATTAAATTAAAAGTTAAATAAAAAATTATAAAAAATGATGTCAAAGTATACTGATGCCAAACATTCGCTAAATACATAATAATATTGACCTCTGAAGCCAAAGTATGCAAATGATGGCAAAGAATTCGGTAGAATGAGATTCTGAAGTGAAAGTATTGTCAATACATATATAATATATATATATATATATATATATATATATATAATATATACTTTTTTCAATAACCTTTTTTTTGACAGATCACGTGTGAGTCGTGTCATGCCCGCATCGCTTCGCTCTGTGAGCTCTTGATAAGTTCCAAGAAGATCCGAGGTTTTCGAGGCCAATTTTGTTTAGCGATGAAGCCCATTTCCGCATTTGGGTCAAAGAGCAACCTAAAGAGATTCAAGACCTGCCACTTCATCCAGAAAAAGCAACGGTTTGGTGTGGTTTGTGGGCCCGTGGAATCATCGGTCCATATTTCGTTAAAAATGATGCCGGTGCTAACGTAACCGTCAATGGCGACCGTTATCGTGCTATGATAACCGACTATTTGATGCCAGAAATTGAAGCTCGTGACCTCGGCGACATTTGGTTTCAGCAAGACGACGCCACTTCCCACACATCGCATCAATCAATGGATTTATTGAGAGAACATTTCGATGAGCAAATACTTTCACGTTTTGGACCGGTCGATTGGCCACCAAGATCGTGTGATATCACACCGTTAGACTTTTTCCTGTGGGGATATGTAAAGTATATAGTTTATGCGGATAAACCCTCTTCTATTCAGGCCTTGGAGGAAAACATAACCCGTGTCATTCGCCAGTTACCAGTCGAAATGCCCGAACGAGTCATCAAAAATTGGACTCAAATGATGGACCAACTGCAACGTAGCAACATTTGATAGACATAATCTTCAAAAAATAAATGCCAATGATAATAAACATTCTCCATTAAATTAATTATCTGTGTTTTTTTAATAAATATGGAACCTCGAAATGGATCACCACTTATTTGGGCACTTCTGTCTGTAAATAAACTTTAATTTGGGGACAAGACAGTTGCGACCATATATTAGTATATTTCTGTCTCCTTGGAGTTGCTAGAGAACCTTATCTAAATCTGCTCTTCTGAGGAATATCAAGATTGCAATCGGTTTTAATATTGCCAGATCCCTAAACTCAGTCGGTTGCTTGATATTTTTTTTTTTTTTTTTTATTTTCAAAAACCTTTTTATTTGGATCTAATAATAATATTGTGTGGTTTTAATTTTGCGGCTAACAATTTTGCCGATATAAAAAATTAAAGAAGAAAAGTTAAGTTGTTAATATTATTATGTTATGCTCCTTAATGTTCAAACTTACTTTATCTCTTGGTAGATGGAAAAGGTCCTGTTATAGACCTTAATGAAATTAAAAATTAAAAAAGAACAACAAAGCACAGCATAGTAAAACCAAACACTTCCAAAATTGTTTCACACTTTTAAGCACTACTTCTTTATATCTGTGGTTATAAGGAATAAGTGCTTAAGTCGACTTAAGCAAAAATTTAGTTACTCGCACCTTTGAAATCTGCGTACTTCAAAGTACCCATGTGCAAATTTTCAATTATTTAGTAAAATTTTTTAGGAAGTTATAGCAAAATAACTTTCTGCTTATCTTTTTTCAATGTCGTATCGCATTTGGAAAAAATCTTAAGAAACTAGAAGCTATTTTTCGAAATCATAAAAACTTCTTTTACAACTTATTAATTGCAACGCCTGCGTACTATTGGTAGATATAAGATATTTTTTTAAATATTACGTTTGACTCCCATAGGTAAACTTTAAAGATAAGTTATTTTTTTGAAAAATTTATTTGAAAGTTTAAAATTGCTCTCCTACAAATCTTAAAAATCAGACTTAAACACTTTTTTCTTATTGCCACAGATATTATACTACCTAGCAAACATTTTTCTTTATTTTTATTCTCTTCATACATGTTCTTTTATTTGAAAATGTTATATATCTGTCTTGCTATTATTAGCTAACCTTTGGTTAGCAATGAACAACAATTAGATATTTTTATTTTACAAATGAATATTTTTGATTATTAACACAATAGTTTTAAAGTTAACAATGTCAAAGCCGTGCCCGCTCTTTGAATTTTATATGAATTTTATTTGAACTATTTTTAAATGAATAAATTAATTATTAGGGCTTATCGCTTTATAATTAAGAACTTAAGCCTAAATAATTTATTGATTTTGCGCAGCCAAAGAAGCAGAATTAATAAAAACTAGCTGTACCCGCCACTTCATCAGCGTCACTTAATATTTTGTTCGTTTTTGCAATCCACACCACAGACCCTTACGTTTTTAGTTTTTTTTTTAATAAATACTTGAAGGCGTGAATACCACGTCTGTATAAAAAACCCTATAAGTTTTAGTATTTGTTGCTATAGCAGCAACAGTTATACATCTTCAGTGATATATTCAAGAGTTTACATATTACGGTTACAGAGATAAAAAGCGCTGACAGGCGGATGGACAGACGGACAGACATTGTAGCGAAAACAATAGGTTTACGTTTTTATCCTTTGGGTAAGGAACCCCAAAAATTGTATTAAAAATTAAAATAAAATAGTAACTCATTTCCTGTCTGTCTTTCTGTCTGTGTTTCCATCAAATAAAAACTACTGGATGGATTTTAACAAAATTGTGTGAGGAGGTACCTTAGCATGCTGATTCCAATATAAGATACTTTTTTCCGCAAAAATATCTCATTTCCAAAAGAAAGTAGGGAAAAAGCAGTAAAAGTACTCAATTTCCGATTTAAAAGTGGGATATAACACGGTTTCGAAACAGATGGCGCTGTTTTAAAATACATAATGACAAAATATGAATTACTTACTGCTGAATAGCCAATTGAATAAAATTTGTATTTGATTTGTATTTTTAATTTTTGGAATTACATTGTTATTAAAATACTTTAAACACCTTTGTTAGTGTTTTTAGAATTTTAAAATTTTAGCCAGGGATGGGTACCTTTATATAAAATAAATAATACGTATTTACTTTATATAAAGTCTTTAAATTTGGTGTGAATTAACTTCAAAGCAAAATCGAACAAAATATTGTCAGGACGCACACAACGTTTGTGGGCACAGCTAGTACCTAATAAAATAGAACAAAATTTACAAAATATTTCTATTGTTTTTTTTTTTCAAGAAGTAAGTCTTATTATTTTAATAAGGAAAAACTTTTTTGATAAAAATCAAGAAGGATAACTACTTAGGGTTTTTATTAGTTATTCTTCTTTTTTGGAGGTTTCCTGCTTGGTTAAAATTAAAATATTTACGGTATAAAAATAATAAGGAATCTCTTCGGAAAAGTCTTATTTTCTTTCTGCTGTGATACCCCTTAGCCTAAAAACAATTCATAGAGACAAATGCTGGCTCTATGTAGAGTCATGAAAGCCTTTTTACATGGATTTTTTAATTTAATATATCCCAATGATGGACTCTATGCGTTATTGACCTCCACCTAAATTTCCTCTCTGATTCTATTTGATCCAAGCCCAAAAAGTAGTTTCGGTCCGACTATGTGTGTTAGATACTCAACTTCTGGCCAGTCGTTCTATATTTTTATTAGCTTCCAACATAAATAGTCCAGGAAACAGCAGAGAGCAACGCTGTTGCTGCTGCCTAACTTATACGAAATTATTAAGCTTACGTGGAGGAAAACTCGTATGAATTAAGTGCTTCTCCTTTCCCTTGTAAATCCTGATAAATAAATTGAGCACATCTTCCAGTGGCCAGAATCCCGGCCTGAAAGATAAAGAGGAGTTTTCCCATATACTCAAAGTATGTCATTCACGGTCCCACTACCCTCTAGCCAGATCATTCTTTCTGAAGTTTTCTTCAGCTCTATTTAATTATACATAACATTGGTATATTAGCAAACTTCTTAACGAAGTTGAAACTTTTACGAAACATAAGCGTAATAAATACTAACAACAATAACTCAAGCTTATAAAAAACAAGTCGACTGTTTTCGTCAATTCCTTAGAATTACAAATCTTTTAAAACATATTAAAATTTATGTCTAAGTTTACAAAATAATTAAAGGAAAACTTTAAAATAGCGAAAACTAACAACATGATGTTGCGTGAATAAACAAATGTCAAAATAATAAGTCAGTCAACAACCACAATTATAACAAAAACCACAATCAAACTAATATTCCTTCCAACTGGCGTACGAACAAACAAATTAAAATCAAATTTGTTTTAGCTGAAGTAGTCTAAGAAGCTAGTGAAAGGGTTGTTGGAATTTGAAGTATTTAATTCAAACCCTTCATATAAATATCTAGTTGCGTGTAGCGAAACTAAAAACATTTTTCGTTTTTACCTTTAACACGATTTACACATGTTGTTAGAAATTTATCGTGGCTTATAACAACAACAAGGTAAATATTGTTAAGGAATGTTGAACATTTTTATTAATCTGGTCACAAATCAGGCAACTCAAGTGGCAAAAAGGCTCTTAAAAATATAAAAAATGTTAAAATATAAACACTTTTTTAAAGCTTATCAAATAGTTTTGTTTTGTATTAAATAACATGTAGTTTTATTGTAATAATTTTCTTTAAAACAACAGCAAAAGAAAGGCAAAAGGTAAGTAGAAATTTTTTTTTAAATAAAGATGAATATCTAAAAACAATGAGTATATGAACAAAAAAACAAAGTATGAGTGCTATATGACTAAAACGAACCTTATATACCTTTTACCACATTTTTTAGATGTTATCTTACGATTTAACAAATCTAGATCTTTTTTGTCACTCTAACAGACAAAATTAGGGCGCTAAGTGCAATGACAAAACTAAATGGAATTTTTACCGAAAAATTTTGTAGAAATTTTTACGTTGTTATTAAAGTCACTGAGCTAGAAATACAAAAAGTACACCAATGCACAGTGGGGCAGAATCAAAATATTTTGGAAATAACCTAGTCATTCACTATTGGCTGGGCCGATTGATCCAAAATTTGATACGAATATAACAGAGGAAGGTCTGAACTTAAGTTTAAGTAGCGCCACTCTCCAGGGGTGGCGCTACGTGGTCTCAAAGTTGGGAACTTCGCACCTATATTCATGTCAAATTTTGGATCAATCGGCTTAGCCGTTTATGAATGACTAGGTTATTTCGAAAATATTTTGATTCTGCCCCACTGTGCAATGGAGTTCGCCCATTGATTTAAATAAATAATTCTTGTTACCCGATTTCTATATGATTTCTGTTATTAAAGACTAATATATGTAGGTGATTTAATAACACCTTAGAGTCATGCTGTCTCCAAGCCTCTGTAGGCCGTAGTGATTTAAAATTGGAGACTGTTTCGATTCCTCATCGATAAAAATTTATCTACGGTAATGACGTGGTGCTGGACAATCACAAACAAAGAACACTTACGTCTCATTTTCTTCCAGGCACAGTCTGAAAGTATCGACTTCTTCAATTTTTATCTTGGCCAGATATGCCTAAAGTTTTCATGACCTCTCACCAACGAAATAAACCAAATTAAGGTACTGCAATTACATCCGAGTTTTTTTTTCTGCCACTCCCTTCGACGTTTCAATGAAGTAGAGCAATGTCTTTGGTGCGAGTTAAATCCGCAATCCCAGACTGTTGGACATTGCACTATGGAATAATAATACTACAGAGCCTAACAAGACTATCAATTCTTAATTTTTTTGTATATTTTCATTGTGTTAGACAAAATACCAACTACGGAGGGGAAATAAATTTAAAATAAATTTAAAATTTTTTTATATGGATTTTCACATGGATTGTAAGTCTAAATTTTTCCTCTTAAATGGAAGTTATACTATCAAAATCCATATAAAAAAATTTGAGAGTTACTCATGCAATTATTCGTCTTAAATGGAAGTTGAACTATCAAACTCAAGGCACATTAATTAGGTAGCGTCACTACTGAGGGAAAATATTAAGACGAAAATTATCAATTTTTTGCATGGATTTTGACAAGAAAACTTACAATTTTTTCTCTTAATCAGAAGGTGAACTATCAAAATCCATATAAAAAGATTTAAAAATTCTCGTCTTAATATTTCTCCCTCGTAGTGAGGTTACCTGATGAATGTGCATTTATTAAACTCCATATAAAAAATTGTAAAAATATTTCCATCTTTGTAGCAGGGTTCCCACATGCTTTCCGAGTCACATCTCCAATTTTTCATCCCTGAAATGCTCCAAAAAATATTATTACTATCCCCAAAACTCCTCACTAAATATTATTTAGTTTTCATTGAAATTAACACATTAATACTTTATTTGCGGCCTAGTTAACTTCATGTTATTTTTTTATTTTAAATTATACACACCCAACACAATAACACATAACACAACTTAACAAGCAACTTTTTAACAATCTAAATATGCTGCTTAGGGTCCAAATTTCTTTCTTATGCTTTTGTTTTAATTGCTTATTATTTTTTTTTCTTCGTTTTTTTTTTTTTTTTTAATAAAGATAAACAGAACACATTAGGTGTATTATTTAATTACAAATAGTTAATAATTTTTTTTTTTTTTGGTTTTTTGCTCGTC
>CATIVE010000145.1:0-26582 GCA_949628195.1 Phasia obesa | reverse complement strand
TCTGGGTTTTCGAAGAAGCTGAAATAAACTATTGATTTGTAAATTGTTGCGCGAAAACCCGGTTATCTCCTAAACGGGTATTCCGATTGACTTCATATTTGTTGTGAAATGTTGGTATTGATCTCCTCTTTAAAGAGGTGTAACTCCTGTTTAGGTTGAGATTATAAGTTTTCCGGAAAAGACAGTTTCTGTGGGTTTTCGGAGAAGCTGAAATGAACTATTGATTTGTAAATTGTTGCGCGAATACCCGTTTATCTCCTCAACGGGTGATCCGATTGACTTCATATTTGTTGTGAAATGTTGGTATTGATCTCCTTTTTAAAATGGTATAACTCCTGTTTAGGTTGAGATTATAGGTTTTCCGGAAAAGTCAGTTTCTGTGGGTTTTCGGAGAAGCTGAAATGAACTATTGATTTGTAAATTGTTGCGCGAATACCCGTTTATCTCCTAAACGGGTGATCCGATTGACTTCATATTTGATGTGAAATGTTGGTATTGATCTCCTCTTTAAAGTGGTATAACTCCTGTTGAGGTTGAGATTATAGGTTTTCCGGAAAAGTCAGTTTCTCTGGGTTTTCGGAGAAGCTGAAATAAACTATTGATTTGTAAATTGTTGCGCGAAAACCAGGTTATCTCCTAAACGGGTGATCCGATTGATTTCATATTTGATATAAAATGTTGGTATTGATCTCCTCTTTAAAGTGGTATAACTCCTGTTTAGGTTGAGATTATAGGTTTTGCGGAAAAGTCAGTTTCTGTGGGTTTTCGGAGAAGATGAAATGAACTATTGATTTGTAAATTGTTGCGCGAAAACCCGGTTATCTCCTAAACGGGTGATCCGATTGACTTCGTTTTTGTTGTGAAATGTTAGTATTGATCTCCTCTTTAAAGTGGTATAACTCCTGTTTAGGTTGAGATTATAGGTTTTGCGGAAAAGTCAGTTTCTGTGGGTTTTCGGACAAGCTGAAATGAACTATTGATTTGTAAATTGTTGCGCCAAAACACGGTTATCTCCTAAACGGGTGATCCGATTGACTTCGTTTTCCTTGTGAAATGTTAGTATTGATCTCCTCTTTAAAGTGGTATAACTCCTGTTTAGGTTGAGATTATAGGTTTTGCGGAAAAGTCAGTTTCTGTGGGTTTTCGGACAAGCTGAAATGAACTATTGATTTGTAAATTGTTGCGCGAAAACCCGGTTATCTCCTAAACGGGTGATCCGATTGACTTCATATTTGATGTGAAATGTTGGTATTGATCTCCTCTTTAAAGTGGTATAACTCCTGTTTAGGTTGAGATTATAGGTATTCCGGAAAATTCAGTTTCTGTGGGTTTTCGGAGAAGCTGAAATAAACTATTGATTTGTAAATTGTTGCGCGAAAACCCGGTTATCTCCTAAACGGGTGATCCGATTGACTTCATATTTGATGTGAAATGTTGGTATTGATCTCCTCTTTAAAGTGGTATAACTCCTGTTTAGGTTGAGATTATAGGTTTTCCGGAAAAGTCAGTTTCTGTGGGTTTTCGGAGAAGCTGAAATGAACTATTGATTTGTAAATTGTTGCGCGAATACCCGTTTATCTCCTTAACGGGTGATCCGATTGACTTCATATTTGTTGTGAAATGTTGGTATTGATCTCCTCTTTAAAGTGGTATAACTCCTGTTTAGGTTGAGATTATAGGTATTCCGGAAAATTCAGTTTCTGTGGGTTTTCGGAGAAGCTGAAATAAACTATTGATTTGTAAATTGTTTCGCGAAAACCCGGTTATCTCCTAAACGGGTGATCCGATTGACTTCGTTTTCGTTGTGAAATGTTAGTATTGATCTCCTCTTTAAAGTGGTATAACTCCTGTTTAGGTTGAGATTATAGGTTTTGCGGAAAAGTCAGTTTCTGTGGGTTTTCGGAGATGCTGAGTGAACTATTGATTTGTAAATTGTTGCGCCAAAACCCGGTTAACTCCTAAACGGGTGATCCGATTGTCTTCGTTTTCGTTGTGAAATGTTGGTATTGATATCCTCTTTAAAGTGGTGTAACTCCTGTTTAGGTTGAGATTATAGGTTTTCCGAAAAAGTCAGTTTCTCTGGGTTTTCGGAGAAGCTGAAATAAACTATTGATTTGTAAATTGTTGCGCGAAAACCCGGTTATCTCCTAAACGGGTGATCCTATTGACTTCATATTTGATGTAAAATGTTGGTATTGATCTCCTCTTTAAAGTGGTATAACTCCTGTTTAGGTTGAGATTATAGGTATTCCGGAAAATTCAGTTTCTGTGGGTTTTCGGAGAAGCTGAAATAAACTATTGATTTGTAAATTGTTGCGCGAAAACCCGGTTATCTCCTAAACGGGTATTCCGATTGACTTCATATTTGTTGTGAAATGTTGGTATTGATCTCCTCTTTAAAGTGGTATAACTCCTGTTTAGGTTGAGATTATAAGTTTTCCGAAAAAGTCAGTTTCTGTGGGTTTTCGGAGAAGATGAAATGAACTATTGATTTGTAAATTGTTGCGCGAAAACCCGGTTATCTCCTAAACGGGTGATCCGATTGACTTCATATTTGATGTGAAATGTTGGTATTGATCTCCTCTTTAAAGTGGTATAACCCCTGTTTAGGTTGAGATTATAGGTTTTCCGAAAAAGTCAGTTTCTCTGGGTTTTCGGAGAAGCTGAAATAAACTATTGATTTGTAAATTGTTGCGCGAAAACCCGGTTATCTCCTAAACGGGTGATCCTATTCACTTCATATTTGATGTGAAATGTTGGTATTGATCTCCTCTTTAAAGTGGTGTAACTCCTGTTTAGGTTGAGATTATAGGTTTTCCGGAAAAGTCAGTTTCTGTGAGTTTTCGGAGAAGCTGAAATAAACTATTGATTTGTAAATTGTTGCGCGAAAACCCGGTTATCTCCTAAACGGGTGATCCGATTGACTTCATATTTGATGTGACATGTTGGTATTGATCTCCTCTTTAAAGTGGTATAACTCCTGTTTAGGTTGAGATTATAGGTTTTCCGGAAAAGTCAGTTTCTCTGGGTTTTCGGAGAAGCTGAAATAAACTATTGATTTGTAAATTGTTGCGCGAAAACCAGGTTATCTCCTAAACGGGTGATCCGATTGACTTCATATTTGATATGAAATGTTGGTATTGATCTCCTCTTTAAAGTGGTATAACTCCTGTTTAGGTTGAGATTATAGGTTTTGCGGAAAAGTCAGCTTCTGTGGGTTTTCGGAGAAGATGAAATGAACTATTGATTTGTAAATTGTTGCGCGAAAACCCGGTTATCTCCTAAACGGGTGATCCGATTGACTTCGTTTTCGTTGTGAAATGTTAGTATTGATCTCCTCTTTAAAGTGGTATAACTCCTGTTTAGGTTGAGATTATAGGTTTTGCGGAAAAGTCAGTTTCTGTGGGTTTTCGGAGAAGATGAAATGAACTATTGATTTGTAAATTGTTGCGCGAAAACCCGGTTATCTCCTAAACGGGTGATCCGATTGACTTCATATTTGATGTGAAATGTTGGTATTGATCTCCTCTTTAAAGTGGTATAACTCCTGTTTAGGTTGAGATTATAGGTTTTCCGGAAAAGTCAGTTTCTGTGGGTTTTCGGAGAAGATGAAATGAACTATTGATTTGTAAATTGTTGCGCGAAAACCCGGTTATCTCCTAAACGGGTGATCCGATTGACTTCATATTTGATGTGAAATGTTGGTATTGATCTCCTCTTTAAAGTGGTATTACTCCTGTTTAGGTTGAGATTATAGGTTTTCCGGAAAAGTCAGTTTCTGTGGGTTTTCGGAGAAGATGAAATGAACTATTGATTTGTAAATTGTTGCGCGAAAACCCGGTTATCTCCTAAACGGGTGATCCGATTGACTTCGTTTTCGTTGTGAAATGTTAGTATTGATCTCCTCTTTAAAGTGGTATAACTCCTGTTTAGGTTGAGATTATAGGTTTTGCGGAAAAGTCAGTTTCTGTGGGTTTTCGGAGAAGCTGAAATAAACTATTGATTTGTAAATTGTTGCGCGAAAACCCGGTTATCTCCTAAACGGGTATTCCGATTGACTTCATATTTGTTGTGAAATGTTGGTATTGATCTCCTCTTTAAAGAGGTGTAACTCCTGTTTAGGTTGAGATTATAAGTTTTCCGGAAAAGTCAGTTTCTGTGGGTTTTCGGAGAAGATGAAATGAACTATTGATTTGTAAATTGTTGCGCGAAAACCCGGTTATCTCCTAAACGGGTGATCCGATTGACTTCATATTTGTTGTGAAATGTTGGTATTGATCTCCTTTTTAAAATGGTATAACTCATGTTTAGGTTGAGATTATAGGTTTTCCGGAAAAGTCAGTTTCTGTGGGTTTTCGGACAAGCTGAAATGAACTATTGATTTGTAAATTGTTGCGCGAATACCCGTTTATCTCCTCAACGGGTGATCCGATTGACTTCATATTTGTTGTGAAATGTTGGTATTGATCTCCTCTTTAAAGTGGTATAACTCCTGTTTAGGTTGAGATTACAGGTATTCCGAAAAATTCAGTTTCTGTGGGTTTTCGGAGAAGCTGAAATAAACTATTGATTTGTAAATTGGGTCGCGAAAACCCGGTTATCTCCTAAACGGGTGATCCGATTGACTTCATATTTGTTGTGAAATGTTGGTATTAATCTCCCTTTTAAAATGGTATGACTCCTGTTTAGGTTGAGATTATAGGTTTTCCGGAAAAGTCAGTTTCTGTGGGTTTTCGGAGAAGCTGAAATGAACTATTGATTTGTAAATTGTTGCGCGAATACCCGTTTATCTCCTCAACGGGTGATCCGATTGACTTAATATTTGTTGTGAAATATTGGTATTGATCTCCTCTTTAAAGTGGTATAACTCCTGTTTAGGTTGAGATTATAGGTATTCCGGAAAATTCAGTTTCTGTGGGTTTTCGGAGAAGCTGAAATAAACTATTGATTTGTAAATTGTTTCGCGAAAACCCGGTTATCTCCTAAACGGGTGATCCGATTGACTTCGTTTTCGTTGTGAAATGTTAGTATTGATCTCCTCTGTAAAGTGGTATAACTCCTGTTTAGGTTGAGATTATAGGTGTTGCGGAAAAGTCAGTTTCTGTGGGTTTTCGGAGATGCTGAGTGAACTATTGATTTGTAAATTGTTGCGCCAAAACCCGGTTAACTCCTAAACGGGTGATCCGATTGTCTTCGTTTTCGTTGTGAAATGTTGGTATTGATATCCTCTTTAAAGTGGTATAACTCCTGTTTAGGTTGAGATTATAGGTTTTCCGGAAAAGTCAGTTTCTGTGGGTTTTCGGAGAAGCTGAAAAGAACTATTGATTTGTAAATTGTTGCGCGAAAACCCGGTTATCTCCTAAACGGGTGATCCTATTCACTTCATATTTGATGTGAAATGTTGGTATTGATCTCCTCTTTAAAGTGGTGTAACTCCTGTTTAGGTTGAGATTATAGGTTTTCCGGAAAAGTCAGTTTCTGTGAGTTTTCGGAGAAGCTGAAATAAACTATTGATTTGTAAATTGTTGCGCGAAAACCCGGTTATCTCCTAAACGGGTGATCCGATTGACTTCATATTTGATGTGACATGTTGGTATTGATCTCCTCTTTAAAGTGGTATAACTCCTGTTTAGGTTGAGATTATAGGTTTTCCGGAAAAGTCAGTTTCTCTGGGTTTTCGGAGAAGCTGAAATAAACTATTGATTTGTAAATTGTTGCGCGAAAACCAGGTTATCTCCTAAACGGGTGATCCGATTGACTTCATATTTGATATGAAATATTGGTATTGATCTCCTCTTTAAAGTGGTATAACTCCTGTTTAGGTTGAGATTATAGGTTTTGCGGAAAAGTCAGTTTCTGTGGGTTTTCGGAGAAGATGAAATGAACTATTGATTTGTAAATTGTTGCGCGAAAACCCGGTTATCTCCTAAACGGGTGATCCGATTGACTTCATATTTGATGTGAAATGTTGGTATTGATCTCCTCTTTAAAGTGGTATAACTCCTGTTTAGGTTGAGATTATAGGTTTTCCGGAAAAGTCAATTTCTGTGGGTTTTCGGAGAAGCTGAAATAAACTATTGATTTGTAAATTGTTGCGCGAAAACCCGGTTATCTCCTAAACGGGTATTCCGATTGACTTCATATTTGTTGTGAAATGTTGGTATTGATTTCCTCTTTAAAGTGGTATAACTCCTGTTTAGGTTGAGATTATAAGTTTTCCGAAAAAGTCAGTTTCTGTGGGTTTTCGGAGAAGATGAAATGAACTTTTGATTTGTAAATTGTTGCGCGAAAACCCGGTTATCTCCTAAACGGGTGATTCGATTGACTTCATATTTGATGTGAAATGTTGGTATTGATCTCCTCTTTAAAGTGGTATAACTCCTGTTTAGGTTGAGATTATAGGTTTTCCGAAAAAGTCAGTTTCTCTGGGTTTTCGGAGAAGCTGAAATAAACTATTGATTTGTAAATTGTTGGCGAAAACCCGGTTATCTCCTAAACGGGTGATCCGATTGACTTCATATTTGATGTGAAATGTTGGTATTGATCTCCTCTTTAAAGTGGTATAACTCCTGTTTAGGTTGAGATTATAGGTTTTCCGGAAAAGTCAGTTTCTGTGGGTTTTCGGAGAAGCTGAAATAAACTATTGATTTGTAAATTGTTGCGCGAAAACCCGGTTATCTCCTAAACGGGTATTCCGATTGACTTCATATTTGTTGTGAAATGTTGGTATTGATCTCCTCTTTAAAGAGGTGTAACTCCTGTTTAGGTTGAGATTATAAGTTTTTCGGAAAAGTCAGTTTCTGTGGGTTTTCGGAGAAGATGAAATAAACTATTGATTTGTAAATTGTTTCGCGAAAACCCGGTTATCTCCTAAACGGGTGATCCGATTGACTTCATATTTGTTGTGAAATGTTGGTATTAATCTCCCTTTTAAAATGGTATGACTCCTGTTTAGGTTGAGATTATAGGTTTTCCGGAAAAGTCAATTTCTGTGGGTTTTCGGAGAAGCTGAAATGAACTATTGATTTGTAAATTGTTGCGCGAATACACGTTTATCTCCTCAACGGGTGATCCGATTGACTTCATATTTGTTGTGAAATGTTGGTATTGATCTCCTCTTTAAAGTGGTATAACTCCTGTTTAGGTTGAGATTATAGGTATTCCGGAAAATTCAGTTTCTGTGGGTTTTCGGAGAAGCTGAAATAAACTATTGATTTGTAAATTGTTTCGCGAAAACCCGGTTATCTCCTAAACGGGTGATCCGATTGACTTCGTTTTCGTTGTGAAATGTTAGTATTGATCTCCTCTTTAAAGTGGTATAACTCCTGTTTAGGTTGAGATTATAGGTTTTCCGGAAAAGTCAGTTTCTGTGGGTTTTCGGAGAAGCTGAAAGGAACTATTGATTTGTAAATTGTTGCGCGAAAACCCGGTTATCTCCTAAACGGGTGATCCTATTCACTTCATATTTGATGTGAAATGTTGGTATTGATCTCCTCTTTAAAGTGGTGTAACTCCTGTTTAGGTTGAGATTATAGGTTTTCCGGAAAAGTCAGTTTCTGTGAGTTTTCGGAGAAGCTGAAATAAACTATTGATTTGTAAATTGTTGCGCGAAAACCCGGTTATCTCCTAAACGGGTGATCCGATTGACTTCATATTTGATGTGACATGTTGGTATTGATCTCCTCTTTAAAGTGGTATAACTCCTGTTTAGGTTGAGATTATAGGTTTTCCGGAAAAGTCAGTTTCTCTGGGTTTTCGGAGAAGCTGAAATAAACTATTGATTTGTAAATTGTTGCGCGAAAACCAGGTTATCTCCTAAACGGGTGATCCGATTGACTTCATATTTGATATGAACTGTTGGTATTGATCTCCTCTTTAAAGTGGTATAACTCCTGTTTAGGTTGAGATTATAGGTTTTGCGGAAAAGTCAGTTTCTGTGGGTTTTCGGAGAAGATGAAATGAACTATTGATTTGTAAATTGTTGCGCGAAATCCCGGTTATCTCCTAAACGGGTGATCCGATTGACTTCATATTTGATGCGAAATGTTGGTATTGATCTCCTCTTTAAAGTGGTATAACTCCTGTTTAGGTTGAGATTATAGGTTTTCCGGAAAAGTCAGTTTCTGTGGGTTTTCGGAGAAGCTGAAATAAACTATTGATTTGTAAATTGTTGCGCGAAAACCCGGTTATCTCCTAAACGGGTATTCCGATTGACTTCATATTTGTTGTGAAATGTTGATATTGATCTCCTCTTTAAAGTGGTATAACTCCTGTTTAGGTTGAGATTATAAGTTTTCCGAAAAAGTCAGTTTCTGTGGGTTTTCGGAGAAGATGAAATGAACTATTGATTTGTAAATTGTTGCGCGAAAACCCGGTTATCTCCTAAACGGGTGATCCGATTGACTTCATATTTGATGTGAAATGTTGGTATTGATCTCCTCTTTAAAGTGGTATAACTCCTGTTTAGGTTGAGATTATAGGTTTTCCGAAAAAGTCAGTTTCTCTGGGTTTTCGGAGAAGCTGAAATAAACTATTGATTTGTAAATTGTTGCGCGAAAACCCGGTTATCTCCTAAACGGGTTATCCGATTGACTTCATATTTGATGTGAAATGTTGGTATTGATCTCCTCTTTAAAGTGGTATAACTCCTGTTTAGGTTGAGATTATAGGTTTTCCGGAAAAGTCAGTTTCTGTGGGTTTTCGGAGAAGCTGAAATAAACTATTGATTTGTAAATTGTTGCGCGAAAACCCGGTTATCTCCTAAACGGGTATTCCGATTGACTTCATATTTGTTGTGAAATGTTGGTATTGATCTCCTCTTTAAAGAGGTGTAACTCCTGTTTAGGTTGAGATTATAAGTTTTCCGGAAAAGTCAGTTTCTGTGGGTTTTCGGAGAAGATGAAATGAACTATTGATTTGTAAATTGTTGCGCGAAAACCCGGTTATCTCCTAAACGGGTGATCCGATTGACTTCATATTTGTTGTGAAATGTTGGTATTGATCTCCTTTTTAAAATGGTATAACTCATGTTTAGGTTGAGATTATAGGTTTTCCGGAAAAGTCAGTTTCTGTGGGTTTTCGGACAAGCTGAAATGAACTATTGATTTGTAAATTGTTGCGCGAATACCCGTTTATCTCCTCAACGGGTGATCCGATTGACTTCATATTTGTTGTGAAATGTTGGTATTGATCTCCTCTTTAAAGTGGTATAACTCCTGTTTAGGTTGAGATTATAGGTATTCCGGAAAATTCAGTTTCTGGGGGTTTTCGGAGAAGCTGAAATAAACTATTGATTTGTAAATTGTTTCGCGAAAACCCGGTTATCTCCTAAACGGGTGATCCGATTGACTTCATATTTGTTGTGAAATGTTGGTATTAATCTCCCTTTTAAAATGGTATGACTCCTGTTTAGGTTGAGATTGTAGGTTTTCCGGAAAAGTCAGTTTCTGTGGGTTTTCGGAGAAGCTGAAATGAACTATTGATTTGTAAATTGTTGCGCGAATACCCGTTTATCTCCTCAACGGGTGATCCGATTGACTTCATATTTGTTGTGAAATGTTGGTATTGATCTCCTCTTTAAAGTGGTATAACTCCTGTTTAGGTTGAGATTATAGGTATTCCGGAAAATTCAGTTTCAGTGTTTTTTCGGAGAAGCTGAAATAAACTATTGATTTGTAAATTGTTTCGCGAAAACCCGGTTATCTCCTAAACGGGTGATCCGATTGACTTCGTTTTCGTTGTAAAATGTTAGTATTGATCTCCTCTTTAAAGTGGTATAACTCCTGTTTAGGTTGAGATTATAGGTTTTGCGGAAAAGTCAGTTTCTGTGGGTTTTCGGAGATGCTGAGTGAACTATTGATTTGTAAATTGTTGCGCCAAAACCCGGTTAACTCCTAAACGGGTGATCCGATTGTCTTCGTTTTCGTTGTGAAATGTTGGTATTGATATCCTCTTTAAAGTGGTATAACTCCTGTTTAGGTTGAGATTATAGGTTTTCCGGAAAAGTCAGTTTCTGTGGGTTTTCGGAGAAGCTGAAAGGAACTATTGATTTGTAAATTGTTGCGCGAAAACCCGGTTATCTCCTAAACGGGTGATCCTATTCACTTCATATTTGATGTGAAATGTTGGTATTGATCTCCTCTTTAAAGTGGTGTAACTCCTGTTTAGGTTGAGATTATAGGTTTTCCGGAAAAGTCAGTTTCTGTGAGTTTTCGGAGAAGCTGAAATAAACTATTGATTTGTAAATTGTTGCGCGAAAACCCGGTTATCTCCTAAACGGGTGATCCGATTGACTTCATATTTGATGTGACATGTTGGTATTGATCTCCTCTTTAAAGTGGTATAACTCCTGTTTAGGTTGAGATTATAGGTTTTCCGGAAAAGTCAGTTTCTCTGGGTTTTCGGAGAAGCTGAAATAAACTATTGATTTGTAAATTGTTGCGCGAAAACCAGGTTATCTCCTAAACGGGTGATCCGATTGACTTCATATTTGATATTAAATGTTGGTATTGATCTCCTCTTTAAAGTGGTATAACTCCTGTTTAGGTTGAGATTATAGGTTTTGCGGAAAAGTCAGTTTCTGTGGGTTTTCGGAGAAGATGAAATGAACTATTGATTTGTAAATTGTTGCGCGAAAACCCGGTTATCTCCTAAACGGGTGATCCGATTGACTTCATATTTGATGTGAAATGTTGGTATTGATCTCCTCTTTAAAGTGGTATAACTCCTGTTTAGGTTGAGATTATAGGTTTTCCGGAAAAGTCAGTTTCTGTGGGTTCTCGGAGAAGCTGAAATAAACTATTGATTTGTAAATTGTTGCGCGAAAACCCGGTTATCTCCTAAACGGGTATTCCGATTGACTTCATATTTGTTGTGAAATGTTGGTATTGATCTCCTCTTTAAAGTGGTATAACTCCTGTTTAGGTTGAGATTATAAGTTTTCCGAAAAAGTCAGTTTCTGTGGGTTTTCGGAGAAGATGAAATGAACTATTGATTTGTAAATTGTTGCGCGAAAACCCGGTTATCTCCTAAACGGGTGATCTGATTGACTTCATATTTGATGTGAAATGTTGGTATTGATCTCCTCTTTAAAGTGGTATAACTCCTGTTTAGGTTGAGATTATAGGTTTTCCGAAAAAGTCAGTTTCTGTGGGTTTTCGGAGAAGATGAAATGAACTATTGATTTGTAAATTGTTGCGCGAATACCCGTTTATCTCCTCAACGGGTGATCCGATTGACTTCATATTTGATGTGACATGTTGGTATTGATCTCCTCTTTAAAGTGGTATAACTCCTGTTTAGGTTGAGATTATAGGTTTTCCGGAAAAGTCAGTTTCTCTGGGTTTTCGGAGAAGCTGAAATAAACTATTGGTATCGTTTTCGTTGTGAAATGTTAGTATTGATCTCCTCTTTAAAGTGGTATAACTCCTGTTTAGGTTGAGATTATAGGTTTTCCGGAAAAGTCAGTTTCTCTGGGTTTTCGGAGAAGCTGAAATAAACTATTGATTTGTAAATTGTTGCGCGAAAACCCGGTTATCTCCTAAACGGGTATTCCGATTGACTTCATATTTGTTGTGAAATGTTGGTATTGATCTCCTCTTTAAAGAGGTGTAACTCCTGTTTAGGTTGAGATTATAAGTTTTCCGGAAAAGTCAGTTTCTGTGGGTTTTCGGAGAAGATGAAATGAACTATTGATTTGTAAATTGTTGCGCGAAAACCCGGTTATCTCCTAAACGGGTGATCCGATTGACTTCATATTTGTTGTGAAATGTTGGTATTGAAGATGAAATGAACTATTGATTTGTAAATTGTTGCGCGAAAACCCGGTTATCTCCTAAACGGGTGATCCGATTGACTTCATATTTGTTGTGAAATGTTGGTATTGATCTCCTTTTTAAAATGGTATAACTCATGTTTAGGTTGAGATTATAGGTTTTCCGGAAAAGTCAGTTTCTGTGGGTTTTCGGACAAGCTGAAATGAACTATTGATTTGTAAATTGTTGCGCGAATACCCGTTTATCTCCTCAACGGGTGATCCGATTGTCTTCATATTTGTTGTGAAATGTTGGTATTGATCTCCTCTTTAAAGTGGTATAACTCCTGTTTAGGTTGAGATTATAGGTATTCCGGAAAATTCAGTTTCTGTGGGTTTTCGGAGAAGCTGAAATAAACTATTGATTTGTAAATTGTTTCGCGAAAACCCGGTTATCTCCTAAACGGGTGATCCGATTGACTTCATATTTATTGTGAAATGGTATGACTCCTGTTTAGGTTGAGATTATAGGTTTTCCGGAAAAGTCAGTTTCTGTGGGTTTTCGGAGAAGCTGAAATGAACTATTGATTTGTAAATTGTTGCGCGAATACCCGTTTATCTCCTCAACGGGTGATCCGATTGACTTCATATTTGTTGTGAAATGTTGGTATTGATCTCCTCTTTAAAGTGGTATAACTCCTGTTTAGGTTGAGATTATAGGTATTCCGGAAAATTCAGTTTCTGTGGGTTTTCGGAGAAGCTGAAATAAACTATTGATTTGTAAATTGTTTCGCGAAAACCCGGTTATCTCCTAAACGGGTGATCCGATTGACTTCGTTTTCGTTGTGAAATTTTAGTATTGATCTCCTCTTTAAAGTGGTATAACTCCTGTTTAGGTTGAGATTATAGGTTTTGCGGAAAAGTCAGTTTCTGTGGGTTTTCGGAGATGCTGAGTGAACTATTGATTTGTAAATTGTTGCGCCAAAACCCGGTTAACTCCTAAACGGGTGATCCGATTGTCTTCGTTTTCGTTGTGAAATGTTGGTATTGATATCCTCTTTAAAGTGGTATAACTCCTGTTTAGGTTGAGATTATAGGTTTTCCGGAAAAGTCAGTTTCTGTGGGTTTTCGGAGAAGCTGAAAGGAACTATTGATTTGTAAATTGTTGCGCGAAAACCCGGTTATCTCCTAAACGGGTGATCCTATTCACTTCATATTTGATGTGAAATGTTGGTATTGATCTCCTCTTTAAAGTGGTGTAACTCCTGTTTAGGTTGAGATTATAGGTTTTCCGGAAAAGTCAGTTTCTGTGAGTTTTCGGAGAAGCTGAAATAAACTATTGATTTGTAAATTGTTGCGCGAAAACCCGGTTATCTCCTAAACGGGTGATCCGATTGACTTCATATTTGATGTGACATGTTGGTATTGATCTCCTCTTTAAAGTGGTATAACTCCTGTTTAGGTTGAGATTATAGGTTTTCCGGAAAAGTCAGTTTCTCTGGGTTTTCGGAGAAGCTGAAATAAACTATTGATTTGTAAATTGTTGCGCGAAAACCAGGTTATCTCCTAAACGGGTGATCCGATTGACTTCATATTTGATATGAAATGTTGGTATTGATCTCCTCTTTAAAGTGGTATAACTCCTGTTTAGGTTGAGATTATAGGTTTTGCGGAAAAGTCAGTTTCTGTGGGTTTTCTGAGAAGATGAAATGAACTATTGATTTGTAAATTGTTGCGCGAAAACCCGGTTATCTCCTAAACGGGTGATCCGATTGACTTCATATTTGATGTGAAATGTTGGTATTGATCACCTCTTTAAAGTGGTATAACTCCTGTTTAGGTTGAGATTATAGGTTTTCCGGAAAAGTCAGTTTCTGTGGGTTTTCGGAGAAGCTGAAATAAACTATTGATTTGTAAATTGTTGCGCGAAAACCCGGTTATCTCCTAAACGGGTATTCCGATTGACTTCATATTTGTTGTGAAATGTTGGTATTGATCTCCTCTTTAAAGTGGTATAACTCCTGTTTAGGTTGAGATTATAAGTTTTCCGAAAAAGTCAGTTTCTGTGGGTTTTCGGAGAAGATGAAATGAACTATTGATTTGTAAATTGTTGCCCGAAAACCCGGCTATTGATTTGTAAATTGTTGCGCGAAAACCCGGTTATCTCCTAAACGGGTGATCCGATTGACTTCATATTTGTTGTGAAATGTTGGTATTGATCTCCTTTTTAAAATGGTATAACTCATGTTTAGGTTGAGATTATAGGTTTTCCGGAAAAGTCAGTTTCTGTGGGTTTTCGGACAAGCTGAAATGAACTATTGATTTGTAAATTGTTGCGCGAATACCCGTTTATCTCCTCAACGGGTGATCCGATTGACTTCATATTTGTTGTGAAATGTTGGTATTGATCTCCTCTTTAAAGTGGTATAACTCCTGTTTAGGTTGAGATTATAGGTATTCCGGAAAATTCAGTTTCTGTGGGTTTTCGGAGAAGCTGAAATAAACTATTGATTTGTAAATTGTTTCGCGAAAACCCGGTTATCTCCTAAACGGGTGATCCGATTGACTTCGTTTTCGTTGTGAAATTTTAGTATTGATCTCCTCTTTAAAGTGGTATAACTCCTGTTTAGGTTGAGATTATAGGTTTTGCGGAAAAGTCAGTTTCTGTGGGTTTTCGGAGATGCTGAGTGAACTATTGATTTGTAAATTGTTGCGCCAAAACCCGGTTAACTCCTAAACGGGTGATCCGATTGTCTTCATTTTCGTTGTGAAATGTTGGTATTGATATCCTCTTTAAAGTGGTATAACTCCTGTTTAGGTTGAGATTATAGGTTTTCCGGAAAAGTCAGTTTCTGTGGGTTTTCGGAGAAGCTGAAAGGAACTATTGATTTGTAAATTGTTGCGCGAAAACCCGGTTATCTCCTAAACGGGTGATCCTATTCACTTCATATTTGATGTGAAATGTTGGTATTGATCTCCTCTTTAAAGTGGTGTAACTCCTGTTTAGGTTGAGATTATAGGTTTTCCGGAAAAGTCAGTTTCTGTGAGTTTTCGGAGAAGCTGAAATAAACTATTGATTTGTAAATTGTTGCGCGAAAACCCGGTTATCTCCTAAACGGGTGATCCGATTGACTTCATATTTGATGTGACATGTTGGTATTGATCTCCTCTTTAAAGTGGTATAACTCCTGTTTAGGTTGAGATTATAGGTTTTCCGGAAAAGTCAGTTTCTCTGGGTTTTCGGAGAAGCTGAAATAAACTATTGATTTGTAAATTGTTGCGCGAAAACCAGGTTATCTCCTAAACGGGTGATCCGATTGACTTCATATTTGATATGAAATGTTGGTATTGATCTCCTCTTTAAAGTGGTATAACTCCTGTTTAGGTTGAGATTATAGGTTTTGCGGAAAAGTCAGTTTCTGTGGGTTTTCTGAGAAGATGAAATGAACTATTGATTTGTAAATTGTTGCGCGAAAACCCGGTTATCTCCTAAACGGGTGATCCGATTGACTTCATATTTGATGTGAAATGTTGGTATTGATCACCTCTTTAAAGTGGTATAACTCCTGTTTAGGTTGAGATTATAGGTTTTCCGGAAAAGTCAGTTTCTGTGGGTTTTCGGAGAAGCTGAAATAAACTATTGATTTGTAAATTGTTGCGCGAAAACCCGGTTATCTCCTAAACGGGTATTCCGATTGACTTCATATTTGTTGTGAAATGTTGGTATTGATCTCCTCTTTAAAGTGGTATAACTCCTGTTTAGGTTGAGATTATAAGTTTTCCGAAAAAGTCAGTTTCTGTGGGTTTTCGGAGAAGATGAAATGAACTATTGGTTTGTAAATTGTTGCCCGAAAACCCGGTTATCTCCTAAACGGGTGATCCGATTGACTTCATATTTGATGTGAAATGTTGGTTTTGATCTCCTCTTTAAAGTGGTATAACTCCTGTTTAGGTTGAGATTATAGGTTTTCCGAAAAAGTCAGTTTCTCTGGGTTTTCGGAGAAGCTGAAATAAACTATTGATTTGTAAATTGTTGCGCGAAAACCCGGTTATCTCCTAAACGGGTGATCCGATTGACTTCATATTTGATGTGAAATGTTGGTATTGATCTCCTCTTTAAAGTGGTATAACTCCTGTTTAGGCTGAGATTATAGGTTTTCCGGAAAAGTCAGTTTCTGTGGGTTTTCGGAGAAGCTGAAATAAACTATTGATTTGTAAATTGTTGCGCGAAAACCCGGTTATCTCCTAAACGGGTATTCCGATTGACTTCATATTTGTTGTGAAATGTTGGTATTGATCTCCTCTTTAAAGAGGTGTAACTCCTGTTTAGGTTGAGATTATAAGTTTTCCGGAAAAGTCAGTTTCTGTGGGTTTTCGGAGAAGATGAAATGAACTATTGATTTGTAAATTGTTGCGCGAAAACCCGGTTATCTCCTAAACGGGTGATCCGATTGACTTCATATTTGTTGTGAAATGTTGGTATTAATCTCCCTTTTAAAATGGTATGACTCCTGTTTAGGTTGAGATTATAGGTTTTCCGGAAAAGTCAGTTTCTGTGGGTTTTCTGAGAAGATGAAATGAACTATTGATTTGTAAATTGTTGCGCGAAAACCCGGTTATCTCCTAAACGGGTGATCCGATTGACTTCATATTTGATGTGAAATGTTGGTATTGATCACCTCTTTAAAGTGGTATAACTCCTGTTTAGGTTGAGATTATAGGTATTCCGGAAAATTCAGTTTCTGTGGGTTTTCGGAGAAGCTGAAATAAACTATTGATTTGTAAATTGTTTCGCGAAAACCCGGTTAACTCCTAAACGGGTGATCCGATTGACTTCGTTTTCGTTGTGAAATGTTAGTATTGATCTCCTCTTTAAAGTGGTATAACTCCTGTTTAGGTTGAGATTATAGGTTTTGCGGAAAAGTCAGTTTCTGTGGGTTTTCGGAGATGCTGAGTGAACTATTGATTTGTAAATTGTTGCGCCAAAACCCGGTTAACTCCTAAACGGGTGATCCGATTGTCTTCGTTTTCGTTGTGAAATGTTGGTATTGATATCCTCTTTAAAGTGGTATAACTCCTGTTTAGGTTGAGATTATAGGTTTTCCGGAAAAGTCAGTTTCTGTGGGTTTTCGGAGAAGCTGAAAGGAACTATTGATTTGTAAATTGTTGCGCGAAAACCCGGTTATCTCCTAAACGGGTGATCCTATTCACTTCATATTTGATATGAAATGTTGGTATTGATCTCCTCTTTAAAGTGGTATAACTCCTGTTTACGTTGAGATTATAGGTTTTGCGGAAAAGTCAGTTTCTGTGGGTTTTCGGAGAAGATGAAATGAACTATTGATTTGTAAATTGTTGCGCGAAAACCCGGTTATCTCCTAAACGGGTGATCCGATTGACTTCATATTTGATGTGAAATGTTGGTATTGATCTCCTCTTTAAAGTGGTATAACTCCTGTTTAGGTTGAGATTATAGGTTTTCCGGAAAAGTCAGTTTCTGTGGGTTTTCGGAGAAGCTGAAATAAACTATTGATTTGTAAATTGTTGCGCGAAAACCCGGTTATCTCCTAAACGGGTATTCCGATTGACTTCATATTTGTTGTGAAATGTTGGTATTGATCTCCTCTTTAAAGTGGTATAACTCCTGTTTAGGTTGAGATTATAAGTTTTCCGAAAAAGTCAGTTTCTGTGGGTTTTCGGAGAAGCTGAAATAAACTATTGATTTGTAAATTGTTGCGCGAAAACCCGGTTATCTCCTAAACGGGTATTCCGATTGACTTCATATTTGTTGTGAAATATTGGTATTGATCTCCTCTTTAAAGAGGTGTAACTCCTGTTTAGGTTGAGATTATAAGTTTTCCGGAAAAGTCAGTTTCTGTGGGTTTTCGGAGAAGATGAAATGAACTATTGATTTGTAAATTGTTGCGCGAAAACCCGTTTATCTCCTCAACGGGTGATCCGATTGACTTCATATTTGTTGTGAAATGTTGGTATTGATCTCCTCTTTAAAGTGGTATAACTCCTGTTTAGGTTGAGATTATAGGTATTCCGGAAAATTCAGTTTCTGTGGGTTTTCGGAGAAGCTGAAATAAACTATTGATTTGTAAATTGTTGCGCGAAAACCCGGTTATCTCCTAAACGGGTGATCCGATTGACTTCATATTTGTTGTGAAATGTTGGTATTAATCTCCCTTTTAAAATGGTATGACTCCTGTTTATAGATTATAGGTTTTCCGGAAAAGTCAGTTTCTGTGGGTTTTCGGAGAAGCTGAAATGAACTATTGATTTGTAAATTGTTGCGCGAATATTTATCTCCTCAACGGGTGATCCGATTGACTTCATATTTGTTGTGAAATGTTGGTATTGATCTCCTCTTTAAAGTGGTATAACTCCTGTTTAGGTTGAGATTATAGGTATTCCGGAAAATTCAGTTTCTGTGGGTTTTCGGAGAAGCTGAAATAAACTATTGATTTGTAAATTGTTTCGCGAAAACCCGGTTATCTCCTAAACGGGTGATCCGATTGACTTCGTTTTCGTTGTGAAATGTTAGTATTGATCTCCTCTTTAAAGTGGTATAACTCCTGTTTAGGTTGAGATTATAGGTTTTGCGGAAAAGTCAGTTTCTGTGGGTTTTCGGAGATGCTGAGTGAACTATTGATTTGTAAATTGTTGCGCCAAAACCCGGTTAACTCCTAAACGGGTGATCCGATTGTCTTCGTTTTCGTTGTGAAATGTTGGTATTGATATCCTCTTTAAAGTGGTATAACTCCTGTTTAGGTTGAGATTATAGGTTTTCCGGAAAAGTCAGTTTCTGTGGGTTTTCGCAGAAGCTGAAAGGAACTATTGATTTGTAAATTGTTGCGCGAAAACCCGGTTATCTCCTAAACGGGTGATCCTATTCACTTCATATTTGATGTGAAATGTTGGTATTGATCTCCTCTTTAAAGTGGTGTAACTCCTGTTTAGGTTGAGATTATAGGTTTTCCGGAAAAGTCAGTTTCTGTGAGTTTTCGGGGAAGCTGAAATAAACTATTGATTTGTAAATTGTTGCGCGAAAACCCGGTTATCTCCTAAACGGGTGATCCGATTGACTTCATATTTGATGTGACATGTTGGTATTGATCTCCTCTTTAAAGTGGTATAACTCCTGTTTAGGTTGAGAATATAGGTTTTCCGGAAAAGTCAGTTTCTCTGGGTTTTCGGAGAAGCTGAAATAAACTATTGATTTGTAAATTGTTGCGCGAAAACCAGGTTATCTCCTAAACGGGTGATCCGATTGACTTCATATTTGATATGAAATGTTGGTATTGATCTCCTCTTTAAAGTGGTATAACTCCTGTTTACGTTGAGATTATAGGTTTTGCGGAAAAGTCAGTTTCTGTGGGTTTTCGGAGAAGATGAAATGAACTATTGATTTGTAAATTGTTGCGCGAAAACCCGGTTATCTCCTAAACGGGTGATCCGATTGAATTCATATTTGATGTGAAATGTTGGTATTGATCTCCTCTTTAAAGTGGTATAACTCCTGTTTAGGTTGAGATTATAGGTTTTCCGGAAAAGTCAGTTTCTGTGGGTTTTCGGAGAAGCTGAAATAAACTATTGATTTGTAAATTGTTGCGCGAAAACCCGGTTATCTCCTAAACGGGTATTCCGATTGACTTCATATTTGTTGTGAAATGTTGGTATTGATCTCCTCTTTAAAGTGGTATAACTCCTGTTTAGGTTGAGATTATAAGTTTTCCGAAAAAGTCAGTTTCTGTGGGTTTTCGGAGAAGATGAAATGAACTATTGATTTGTAAATTGTTGCGCGAAAACCCGGTTATCTCCTAAACGGGTGATCCGATTGACTTCATATTTGATGTGAAATGTTGGTATTGATCTCCTCTTTAAAGTGGTATAACTCCTGTTTAGGTTGAGATTATAGGTTTTCCGAAAAAGTCAGTTTCTCTGGGTTTTCGGAGAAGCTGAAATAAACTATTGATTTGTAAATTGTTGCGCGAAAACCCGGTTATCTCCTAAACGGGTGATCCGATTGACTTCATATTTGATGTGAAATGTTGGTATTGATCTCCTCTTTAAAGTGGTATAACTCCTGTTTAGGTTGAGATTATAGGTTGTCCGGAAAAGTCAGTTTCTGTGGGTTTTCGGAGAAGCTGAAATAAACTATTGATTTGTAAATTGTTGCGCGAAAACCCGGTTATCTCCTAAACGGGTATTCCGATTGACTTCATATTTGTTGTGAAATGTTGGTATTGATCTCCTCTTTAAAGAGGTGTAACTCCTGTTTAGGTTGAGATTATAAGTTTTCCGGAAAAGTCAGTTTCTGTGGGTTTTCGGAGAAGATGAAATGAACTATTGATTTGTAAATTGTTGCGCGAAAACCCGGTTATCTCCTAAACGGGTGATCCGATTGACTTCATATTTGTTGTGAAATGTTGGTATTGATCTCCTTTTTAAAATGGTATAACTCATGTTTAGGTTGAGATTATAGGTTTTCCGAAAAAGTCAGTTTCTGTGGGTTTTCGGACAAGCTGAAATGAACTATTGATTTGTAAATTGTTGCGCGAATACCCGTTTATCTCCTCAACGGGTGATCCGATTGACTTCATATTTGTTGTGAAATGTTGGTATTGATCTCCTCTTTAAAGTGGTATAACTCCTGTTTAGGTTGAGATTATATAGAATATAAACTATTGATTTGTAAATTGTTTCGCGAAAACCCGGTTATCTCCTAAACGGGTGATCCGATTGACTTCATATTTGTTGTGAAATGTTGGTATTAATCTCCCTTTTAAAATGGTATGACTCCTGTTTAGGTTGAGATTATAGGTTTTCCGGAAAAGTCAGTTTCTGTGGGTTTTCGGAGAAGCTGAAATGAACTATTGATTTGTAAATTGTTGCGCGAATACCCGTTTATCTCCTCAACGGGTGATCCGATTGACTTCATATTTGTTGTGAAATGTTGGTATTGATCTCCTCTTTAAAGTGTTATAACTCCTGTTTAGGTTGAGATTATAGGTATTCCGGAAAATTCAGTTTCTGTGGGTTTTCGGAGAAGCTGAAATAAACTATTGATTTGTAAATTGTTTCGCGAAAAACCGGTTATCTCCTAAACGGGTGATCCGATTGACTTCGTTTTCGTTGTGAAATGTTAGTATTGATATCCTCTTTAAAGTGGTATAACTCCTGTTTAGGTTGAGATTATAGGTTTTGCGGAAAAGTCAGTTTCTGTGGGTTTTCGGAGATGCTGAGTGAACTATTGATTTGTAAATTGTTGCGCCAAAACCCGGTTAACTCCTAAACGGGTGATCCGATTGTCTTCGTTTTCGTTGTGAAATGTTGGTATTGATATCCTCTTTAAAGTGGTATAACTCCTGTTTAGGTTGAGATTATAGGTTTTCCGGAAAAGTCAGTTTCTGTGGGTTTTCGGAGAAGCTGAAAGGAACTATTGATTTGTAAATTGTTGCGCGAAAACCCGGTTATCTCCTAAACGGGTGATCCTATTCACTTCATATTTGATGTGAAATGTTGGTATTGATCTCCTCTTTAAAGTGGTGTAACTCCTGTTTAGGTTGAGATTATAGGTTTTCCGGAAAAGTCAGTTTCTCTGGGTTTTCGGAGAAGCTGAAATAAACTATTGATTTGTAAATTGTTGCGCGAAAACCAGGTTATTTCCTAAACGGGTGATCCGATTGACTTCATATTTGATATGAAATGTTGGTATTGATCTCCTCTTTAAAGTGGTATAACTCCTGTTTAGGTTGAGATTATAGGTTTTGCGGAAAAGTCAGTTTCTGTGGGTTTTCGGAGAAGATGAAATGAACTATTGATTTGTAAATTGTTGCGCGAAAACCCGGTTATCTCCTAAACGGGTGATCCGATTGACTTCATATTTGATGTGAAATGTTGGTATTGATCTCCCCTTTAAAGTGGTATAACTCCTGTTTAGGTTGAGATTATAGGTTTTCCGGAAAAGTCAGTTTCTGTGGGTTTTCGGAGAAGCTGAAATAAACTATTGATTTGTAAATTGTTGCGCGAAAACCCGGTTATCTCCTAAACGGGTATTCCGATTGACTTCATATTTGTTGTGAAATGTTGGTATTGATCTCCTCTTTAAAGTGGTATAACTCCTGTTTAGGTTGAGATTACAAGTTTTCCGAAAAAGTCAGTTTCTGTGGGTTTTCGGAGAAGATGAAATGAACTATTGATTTGTAAATTGTTTCGCGAAAACCCGGTTATCTCCTAAACGGGTGATCCGATTGACTTCATAAATGTTGGTATTGATCTCCTCTTTAAAGTGGTATAACTCCTGTTTAGGTTGAGATTATAGGTTTTCCGAAAAAGTCAGTTTCTCTGGGTTTTCGGAGAAGCTGAAATAAACTATTGATTTGTAAATTGTTGCGCGAAACCCCGGTTATCTCCTAAACGGGTGATCCGATTGACTTCATATTTGATGTGAAATGTTGGTATTGATCTCCTCTTTAAAGTGGTATAACTCCTGTTTAGGTTGAGATTATAGGTTTTCCGGAAAAGTCAGTTTCTGTGGGTTTTCGGAGAAGCTGAAATAAACTATTGATTTGTAAATTGTTGCGCGAAAACCCGGTTATCTCCTAAACGGGTATTCCGATTGACTTCATATTTGTTGTGAAATGTTGGTATTGATCTCCTCTTTAAAGAGGTGTAACTCCTGTTTAGGTTGAGATTATAAGTTTTCCGGAAAAGTCAGTTTCTGTGGGTTTTCGGAGAAGATGAAATGAACTATTGATTTGTAAATTGTTGCGCGAAAACCCGGTTATCTCCTAAACGGGTGATCCGATTGACTTCATATTTATTGTGAAATGTTGGTATTGATCTCCTTTTTAAAATGGTATAACTCATGTTTAGGTTGAGATTATAGGTTTTCCGGAAAAGTCAGTTTCTGTGGGTTTTCGGACAAGCTGAAATGAACTATTGATTTGTAAATTGTTGCGCGAATACCCGTTTATCTCCTCAACGGGTGATCCGATTTAGGAGATAACCCGGTTATCTCCTAAACGGGTGATCCGATTGACTTCATATTTGTTGTGAAATGTTGGTATTAATCTCCCTTTTAAAATGGTATGACTCCTGTTTAGGTTGAGATTATAGGTTTTCCGGAAAAGTCAGTTTCTGTGGGTTTTCGGAGAAGCTGAAATGAACTATTGATTTGTAAATTGTTGCGCGAATACCCGTTTATCTCCTCAACGGGTGATCCGATTGACTTCATATTTGTTGTGAAATGTTGGTATTGATCTCCTCTTTAAAGTGGTATAACTCCTGTTTAGGTTGAGATTATAGGTATTCCGGAAAATTCAGTTTCCCTGGGTTTTCGGAGAAGCTGAAATAAACTATTGATTTGTAAATTGTTGCGCGAAAACCCGGTTATCTCCTAAACGGGTGATCCTATTCACTTCATATTTGATGTGAAATGTTGGTATTGATCTCCTCTTTAAAGTGGTGTAACTCCTGTTTAGGTTGAGATTATAGGTTTTCCGGAAAAGTCAGTTTCTGTGAGTTTTCGGGGAAGCTGAAATAAACTATTGATTTGTAAATTGTTGCGCGAAAACCCGGTTATCTCCTAAACGGGTGATCCGATTGACTTCATATTTGATGTGACATGTTGGTATTGATCTCCTCTTTAAAGTGGTATAACTCCTGTTTAGGTTGAGATTATAGGTTTTCCGGAAAAGTCAGTTTCTCTGGGTTTTCGGAGAAGCTGAAATAAACTATTGATTTGTAAATTGTTGCGCGAAAACCAGGTTATCTCCTAAAATGGTGATCCGATTGACTTCATATTTGATATGAAATGTTGGTATTGATCTCCTCTTTAAAGTGGTATAACTCCTGTTTACGTTAGGATTATAGGTTTTGCGGAAAAGTCAGTTTCTGTGGGTTTTCGGAGAAGATGAAATGAACTATTGATTTGTAAATTGTTGCGCGAAAACCCGGTTATCTCCTAAACGGGTGATCCGATTGACTTCATATTTGATGTGAAATGTTGGTATTGATCTCCTCTTTAAAGTGGTATAACTCCTGTTTAGGTTGAGATTATAGGTTTTCCGGAAAAGTCAGTTTCTGTGGGTTTTCGGAGAAGCTGAAATAAACTATTGATTTGTAAATTGTTGCGCGAAAACCCGGTTATCTCCTAAACGGGTATTCCGATTGACTTCATATTTGTTGTGAAATGTTGGTATTGATCTCCTCTTTAAAGTGGTATAACTCCTGTTTAGGTTGAGATTATAAGTTTTCCGAAAAAGTCAGTTTCTGTGGGTTTTCGGAGAAGATGAAATGAACTATTGATTTGTAAATTGTTGCGCGAAAACCCGGTTATCTCCTAAACGGGTGATCCGATTGACTTCATATTTGATGTGAAATGTTGGTATTGATCTCCTCTTTAAAGTGGTATAACTCCTGTTTAGGTTGAGATTATAGGTTTTCCGAAAAAGTCAGTTTCTGTGGGTTTTCGGAGAAGATGAAATGAACTATTGATTTGTAAATTGTTGCGCGAAAACCCGGTTATCTCCTAAACGGGTGATCCGATTGACTTCATATTTGATGTGAAATGTTGGTATTGATCTCCTCTTTAAAGTGGTATGACTCCTGTTTAGGTTGAGATTATAGGTTTTCCGGAAAAGTCAGTTTCTGTGGGTTTTCGGAGAAGCTGAAATGAACTATTGATTTGTAAATTGTTGCGCGAATACCCGTTTATCTCCTCAACGGGTGATCCGATTGACTTCATATTTGTTGTGAAATGTTGGTATTGATCTCCTCTTTAAAGTGTTATAACTCCTGTTTAGGTTGAGATTATAGGTATTCCGGAAAATTCAGTTTCTGTGGGTTTTCGGAGAAGCTGAAATAAACTATTGATTTGTAAATTGTTTCGCGAAAAACCGGTTATCTCCTAAACGGGTGATCCGATTGACTTCGTTTTCGTTGTGAAATGTTAGTATTGATATCCTCTTTAAAGTGGTATAACTCCTGTTTAGGTTGAGATTATAGGTTTTGCGGAAAAGTCAGTTTCTGTGGGTTTTCGGAGATGCTGAGTGAACTATTGATTTGTAAATTGTTGCGCCAAAACCCGGTTAACTCCTAAACGGGTGATCCGATTGTCTTCGTTTTCGTTGTGAAATGTTGGTATTGATATCCTCTTTAAAGTGGTATAACTCCTGTTTAGGTTGAGATTATAGGTTTTCCGGAAAAGTCAGTTTCTGTGGGTTTTCGGAGAAGCTGAAAGGAACTATTGATTTGTAAATTGTTGCGCGAAAACCCGGTTATCTCCTAAACGGGTGATCCTATTCACTTCATATTTGATGTGAAATGTTGGTATTGATCTCCTCTTTAAAGTGGTGTAACTCCTGTTTAGGTTGAGATTATAGGTTTTCCGGAAAAGTCAGTTTCTCTGGGTTTTCGGAGAAGCTGAAATAAACTATTGATTTGTAAATTGTTGCGCGAAAACCAGGTTATTTCCTAAACGGGTGATCCGATGACTTCATATTTGATATGAAATGTTGGTATTGATCTCCTCTTTAAAGTGGTATAACTCCTGTTTAGGTTGAGATTATAGGTTTTGCGGAAAAGTCAGTTTCTGTGGGTTTTCGGAGAAGATGAAATGAACTATTGATTTGTAAATTGTTGCGCGAAAACCCGGTTATCTCCTAAACGGGTGATCCGATTGACTTCATATTTGATGTGAAATGTTGGTATTGATCTCCCCTTTAAAGTGGTATAACTCCTGTTTAGGTTGAGATTATAGGTTTTCCGGAAAAGTCAGTTTCTGTGGGGTTTTCGGAGAAGCTGAAATAAACTATTGATTTGTAAATTGTTGCGCGAAAACCCGGTTATCTCCTAAACGTGTATTCCGATTGACTTCATATTTGTTGTGAAATGTTGGTATTGATTCTCCTCTTTAAAGTGGTATAACTCCTGTTTAGGTTGAGATTACAAGTTTTCCGAAAAAGTCAGTTTCTGTGGGTTTTCGGAGAAGATGAAATGAACTATTGATTTGTAAATTGTTTCGCGAAAACCCGGTTATCTCCTAAACGGTGATCCGATTGACTTCATATTTTATGTGAAATGTTGGTATTGATCTCCTCTTTAAAGTGGTATAACTCCTGTTTAGGTGAGATTATAGGTTTTCCGAAAAGTCAGTTTCTCTGGGTTTTTCGGAGAAGCTTGAAATAAACTATTGATTTGTAAATTGTTGCGCGAAACCCCGGTTATCTCCTAAACGGGTGATCCGATTTGACTTCATATTTGAATGTGAAATGTTGGTATTGATCTCCTCTTTAAAGTGGTATAACTCCTGTTTAGGTTGAGATTATAGGTTTTCCGGAAAAGTCAGTTTCTGTGGGTTTTTCGGAGAAGCTGAAATAAACTATTGATTTGTAAATTGTTGCGCGAAAACCCGGTTATCTCCTAAACGGGTATTCCGATTGACTTCATATTTGTTGTGAAATGTTGGTATTGATCTCCTCTTTAAAGAGGTGTAACTCCTGTTTAGGTTGAGATTATAAGTTTTCCGGAAAAGTCAGTTTCTGTGGGTTTTCGGAGAAGATGAAATGAACTATTGATTTGTAAATTGTTGCGCGAAAACCCGGTTATCTCCTAAACGGGTGATCCGATTGACTTCATATTTATTGTGAAATGTTGGTATTGATCTCCTTTTTAAAATGGTATAACTCATGTTTAGGTTGAGATTATAGGTTTCCGGAAAAGTCAGTTTCTGTGGGTTTTCGGACAAGCTGAAATGAACTATTGATTTGTAAATTGTTGCGCGAATACCCGTTTATCTCCTCAACGGGTGATCCGATTT
>CATIVE010000144.1:0-47368 GCA_949628195.1 Phasia obesa | reverse complement strand
AAAAAAATTTTCTTAATAATTTTTACATCCAAATTTAATTTTGTTAAGTCTAATAAGTTTGACATATAATTTTGGCTTGTTGATAAAAATTTCCGTTAAATTTCAAAAATACTTAATTTAAATATTCCGGACTTCAAAATATCAGTTTTTGACTTATATAACCCACCCTCAAATAACAAATTAACAAAAGTATAAATTATATCTCATAAAATAAATTCTGTTATGCTCATTTTTAAAATTATAGAACTAGCGAATTCAATATTTTTCCTATTGCTTGAGATTGAGTACCAATTCAACCAATCATTTGCGTTATTCTGCCGGCGTTCTTTCACATATTATGTCAACGTTAATCCCAGTTGTAGACACTATGTTACATTTTAACATTGTGTGCATTGAAAGGTAAAACAATAGATATTCTTTAAGCGGCCTAGACACGATCAAAATAATCATCAAGCATTGTGGTAGTATTTTTGAAAATATATTTGTATGTGCTACACAGACAATGCAATGACAATATTGATTTTTGTGCTGGATGTCACATTTTGTGACATCATATGTGTTTCTTCTTCAATCACGTACAAATTTTTCATTTTAAATAACATTTAAAATTGTGTGACGTAGAATTTATTTAAGTGGACGTAATATAAATGATAATCAAAAGGTAATTTTATTGTAATGCTATAAAAACAACATTAGGATGGAAATCTCCAGGATTAAATGGAAAAAATTGTCTGAGTTTTGAGATGGAAGTAGCGATACTTGTAGCAGGATGTTTACAACACAAAATCAAATTAAAAATTAGTTATTCACGAGTTATCCAGCATGTGTACCTCAAAGCATCCAGCTACACATACACGAGTTTGACATCCAGCATTTTGATCGTGTCTAGGCCGCTTTAAAATTAAGAAACAAAATCGCGACACATCGGCGGACACACCAATGGTTCTACTAGCAAGTCTACTTCACAAACTTTACACGCCTCTAGCCACTGCTCGCGAATGTATGCACATACAGGAAATTTGAAAAATGTGATATTTTTGTCTTTGCAAAAATACTTTGTGCATTTGTATTTTTGAAATACATAGCTCATTGTTTTGCAATATTAATCCTTAACTTTTTTCAAAATTCTACAAAGCAGACATTTTTTTTATTTGAATTTTATTTTTCAATTTCTACGCTTTCTCAAAATTGAAATATTTTTTTCGCTATTTGATTTTGATTTTTCACAATAGATATGTAATTTATTTTAAAACAAACTTCAAAAAAGATCAAGAACAGGGGATGTATAATAATCGATATAGTAGCACAATTTTAACGGAAATGTCATAATCCTTATTTTTGTCAAATGTTAGTTGTCACAAAAAAAAGAGAGAAACTTTCAAATACTTACATTTTTACTTTTCTTTCAATTTGTCACTGGCAAAATAGCTTTCTAACAAAATACTCTTAACATAGTCAAACTTCATATAAAAAAAATAAAATTTTAAAAATAATGTTTTTTATATGAAGATTGACCTTTGTTAAGACATGTTGATGGCTAATGAAGACGGGGTAATGTTTTTTGCGTTACTGACGCTTGTTTTCGTACTATAGAGCTGCTCTTTAGACAGGGGTTTTTATTTTTCGTTAGAGTACAAAAAAAACTTTCGCAATTTCGTAACAGATAGTACGAAAATTGTAATACAAAATACGAATATTTTGAGTTCGTACATTTTTTCTTTCGAATCGAATTACGCAGTAACCCCCCTGGTCACGCAACTTTGTGCAAAGGAATTGTATTTCGAGGAAACAAATACTCACGATAAGGGTGACAGACATACTACGTACTATCTCCGATACCACTATCTCAAGACCTGTAAGGATTAGAGCCTTCAAAGTTTTTTCTTAAATTAAAAGAATTAATACAAATATATGATTGTATACATTTTTTAAAATAAACTTTCTGTTTTATATTTTATTAGTCTTTAGAGATGACGAAAGCACGTTTACGTTCGCGCTCCACCTTCTCGCCAGTTGAAAAAATTTTGGAAAAAGCTTTGCGTAACTATAAAATGGATTTGGAATTGTCACAAAATGAAGAAAACACTAGACGTAATCATCCAACTCCTGAAAATATATATGATACCGTGTGTTAAATTTATTTCGGATATATTTTTGGTATTTAAATTTTAGAATTAAATGAATTTTATAATTAAATAAATGAGTCTATAACGCAATCTGAAGCGCAAATCAATTTATCAATCTAGCAATCTATCTAACTTCTAACATTTTATTATTTTTACAGTATAAAAATGAACTCAGTTAAAACAAAATAATATACGAGTAAATATTTTATTAAACGTTAATTTAACAACATTTTTTTAAATAACTATAAATGAACAAAAAGTAGTTTATATAACTAACGGCACTCTTTTAAATTCAGATTTTGTTTTGTATTGTAAGTTGCTTGCAAATTATTAAATGTTAAAAAAGGGCACATACTTATGTATAAAAACATATACTTACTTATGTATGTACATACATCTATACATACATATGTAAGTATTTTTTAAGGTTGACAACGATATCCCGGTATTGATGTAATCGTTAATGGCGCTTAATTCAAATCTGTGGCGGAGTTTGCACATTTGAGTATTCGTATCGAATATAATTTTAATAATTAACTTAGTGCCAAATTACATTAAGCAACTTTTGGTCGCTGCAACTTTCACCTTTCTTCTTTAATATTTCATTTGTGTTTATATCGTGCAATTTTTATTGCATCAATTGGTATGGATGTATACATTGGCTTATAGTTAAAACTTTAAAATTAAAACTACGAAAGAAAGGACAAAACGAATTTCAAGAGTTCATGCTTCTGTGTACCCTTTTTAATTCCTCTCTCGCCTCCTAATGAAGAATTGCAGCGACAAAAGTGGCGTCCTTAGAGTTAGGCAAATGTTAGCAATTACATACTAGAGACTCTGTGATGAGAAATAACGTCGACATGTATCAGTCGCCGCGGATACCAGAAATCATGCAGGGAGTCGAAAACGGACCCATACAGTAAGTCTGCTTCTATACCTTCACTTTCAACATATGTATGTATAACCCGAAGCCACCCTCTTCCGAAAGAAGTTGTGTAGACAAACTGTAGATTTTACAATGTTTATTACTGTTTTCTTGCTGGCAATTATTCCGATAAATTTGAAAACGGATAATGGATGGATACGTTTCCCGATAAGCTGAAATATTTTCGCTGCTTCGTCCGGAATAAGGTCCCAACAAATTTGGTCTTAGCGGAAAAGCTTCACCAGCAATTTATTGGCTTCGCTCTGCTGATTTATTGGTACCAGGTAAATTCCTTATACTACAAATCCTCGGATTTCTCAAGGATAGCATTTCCAATATTGCAATTTGTAAACATTTCACCATCAAGACTCCAATGTCAACAAGCAGAAATGTGTAATCAGCATCAGCTAAAGGATTGTAACCTTATTATATAACTTGGTACAGCAAAAAATTAAGATTGATATATCGTCGCATTTCTTTTTAAACTACGTAAGCGCCAAGGAATAATTTTTCAGAAAACAAAAAAAAAATTATAAATTTTTAAATATGGGTTTCAAACAAATTTTTTGCAAAACCTGACTGTGCGATTCTCTAAAGGGTGTTACTTAAAAATAACTGCAGCCAAATCTTTCGCTTATGAGCTTTTGGCAGCAAATTGCAAATTTTGTAGTTATTTTTGATTTATGTCAAATCAGAAAACGAAAATTTCGGCGCAAATTAACATTTAATCTTATGTTTATCAAAAATAGTCTTTAAACTTTAAACCAAAAATAATCCGGATAGGCTGAAACTTTCCAGATTTATTTTCATCTCAATTACCAAACATTTTTTGGTTGAGACTTTAAAATTTCAAACTTGAAATGTAAAAACCAGTGCAATTTGCATGCAAATGTTATTTGTTTGGCGCTTACGAGGTTTTGAAAATATCTTTATTTATTTTCTTGTCATACAATGTTGTTAAGATGAATATGTAGTTTGGAGGCAAATGTTATCATAACAACTAAAAAAGCCAATTTCGAGAAAATGGTGCTTGCGTGGTTTAAGAAGAAACGCGACGATATAAACTTCTTTTTAGCGGTTTTATTTTACAAAAACCCCATGTTTAGTCATACATATGTATATGTACATATATGTACACATATATATGTATGTATGTATTGTAGATAATGAAGTAACTGAGAAAAAATAAAAATTCAAGGAGAAACTGAGCAATTAAGTAGTTTTATTAATATTACCCAAATTATTATAAATTTACAGAATTTTATTTTTAAGGGGTAAGCTACATAGTTTGTATGGCCATTTCTCTAAGCTTTATTTAGCTCACCAGAAAACCTTTTACCCCAATAAAAAAAAAAAACGCTAAACCCTGGAACCTGAATCTGAAAAAATATTTCTGTGTATAGAGTTCCTTAGAGGGCCGACCAGTGTCCAAATAACTGGTACGACGGGAACCGGTATCCCCTCAGAGAGCTGCCCATCTCTGTGACTCGTTATTGGTGGGTCGCATTGGGGAATACGTGGTGGCTGTGGATTATACCAAGGTTTGCACGGATAGTGAATGGTTGGACAAGAGTAATTTAGCACTCTAAAACATATTTAACGATTTTATAGTCCAATTTTAAAGAATTTACCAAAAAAATTCGATTTTTGTATTTTCGTTTAAATTAGTCGATTTTTTTTGTGAAACTCAAAATCTGCTCGTGCTGGAATTTCAGATTCGTGATAAGAAACCTTAAGACATATCTCACCTCGTTTAGCCATCTCAGTTTATTGCTACACTGTTCCATGGAAGAATTATAATTTCTAAAAGAAAAACTTAAAAAATAGTTTTTTTTTTGTATTCACACATAAACCAGAGTCCCATCTTCAGTTTGAAAATATTTAAATTAAACAGTGTACACTAGGGTGGTACAAAAAATTATTATTTTTTCAATATCAATATGTAATAGTGATAAAAAGTTAATATTTGCTATTGTAAAGTCAATTGTAAAGTTTGAATACGATTGGAGTTCGGTAAGAGGTGCCCTGCAGATCCAAATATATTAAAATTTAGCAAATTTCAATACATCTGCAATAACTGTACCACAGAAATAAAAGGAGACATTCTAAGTACATTATAAAAGTTTTAGTGAAAGAGAAATCATTACAATATCATATCTACCCCTATCTAACTACAAAAAAGAAAAAAAGTAAATAAAAAAAAACTTTTTCATGTTTAATTATCCCAATTGTGTGCTGAAATTGAAAAAAATAAAACTCCATCAATAAAATAAAAAATACAACTACTACAGCCAACCTTTTGTTAGCAATGAAAGCTATATATATATATATAGCAATGAAAGCTATATATATATATATATATATATATATATATATATATATATATATATATATATATATATATCTGTAGTGCAATTCACTATCTTTTAACGATCTAACACTTGTTAAAAATATCAACATGTTTTTTTTGCTTGCACTAACGCATTTGCGATTCACTAACCTATGGTTAACAAATGAAAAATACAAACCAAAATGAATGGTAATGCTGCTAAACAAAATGGCAAAATAGCGAAAAGAACAAAGAGATATGAAAAATAATAAACAAAACTTTCCACACAAGTGCTTTATATATATATTTTTTTAAATTTTATTTCTAAAAAATTGTTTAAATTCATTTTTATAAGGTAGGTAAAATACATATGTATGCGTTTTAATTATAAATATTAATTATTTAGAATATTTTACATCTAATGGGCGACTTTATCTTTTGATATTTTGATATTTTGATAAAGTAAACGACGCAAAAATAGTTGTAGTTAAATTAACAATACTCGACTTGCTAAGAAAAACAGCTGATTTATAACAACATCAAATGTTATTAAAAAGCATTTCTGAATAGCAAAGTCTTTCGTTTTGTTGTTAAATTTTTTTAACGAGTCCCGAATCGTTAAAATTGAATAGTGAATCGCACTACTGGTAACTATAATCGCCTCGAAGCAAGCATTGAGACATTAGTTCATTCGTTAAACAGTTTTATGAGCTCTATGAGCAGCATGATGTACGAAATGGTACGCATGCAATTTATGATGTTGCAGGCGGTACTAAACGAACCATGAACTGGAACGCAAACGGCATTCGCCAACACAAAAATAAACTCGAGTACTTTCTTAATACACAACAAATAGATATAATGCTGATTACAGAGACTCACTTAACATCAAATAGTTTTTTTTTAAATCAATGGCCCATAATCATAGTCAAACACTAAAGTCGGTTCTTTTTAAAAACAACTTTAAATTAAAGAACTGCTTTAAATGAGTTGGCAACTATAATCAAAATTAAAGCATAGTTTACCTTAAACTAACTTTAAGTGGGTGCCACATCAAAAGCAAGAAATGTTTTCATACAATCTGCAATAAAATACAAGCAGATGGCATCTCTAAACAAAAAAAAAACCGAAAAAAGGCCGCAAAAATTTGTTTACTTTTTGTTTTTTATTATTTACATACATATATTGTAAAATTAAATAAAACAATAACTAAAATTAAGGAAATGGAAATACAGGAAAAGGTAAGTCAATTATTGATATATGATATTTTATGTTACAATTAATTACATTACGACTTTTTAGCAGGAGCAAAAGCAGCTACGAGGAAGAGAGGCAAATTGGAGCTCAGCTGAAAAAGAATATTTGCGGCAATCTCATGCCTTCTCTTATACATTTTGGGTTCGTTACCTCCTCTAAATCTTTAAGTATTGCAAAATCTTGTAAAATATTTTCCATTTTTCACTTTTTTTTATGAAATAAAAAAACACAATTAACAATTTTTCTAAATATTACTTTCTTTTGTTTTTTTTTTAGTTTTTGTTTTATGCGGCAATCAGCTGTGTGATTTAGTGATTGGTTAAAAAGAACTTCAATTTGTTTTAATTTTTAACCGACTTCAAAAAAAGAAGGAGGTTATCAATTCGTCTGAATGTTGCTTTTTTATGTTTGTGCCCGCAGAACTCAGTCATTTTTGAACCGATTTTAAAATTTTTATCTTTATTATAAAGGAAATGCTTACAGATTGGTCCCATTTTAAAAGAAGGTCAGAATTTTGAAAATTAAAGGGTGTCCCCATACAACATACGTGTTTTTTAGGTGTATTATGAACCGTAAAGGGCACCCTTTTTACATTTTAGAAAACTGCTTATTACTATAGCTGCCAATAACAGAAATTAATAAAAAATAAACTTAAAAATTAAAGGGTGTCCCCATATGTGAAGTCAATTTAAATATATGAACCATTATAGACAATCAATTGAAAGTTGGACAGAATGTCCAATATTTATAATCAGAAATTAAATATTTATAATTAGAAATTAAAGGGTGTCCAAATAGTTGATGTATATTGCAAAACTTTTGAACTGTAACAGAGAGACGATTGAAATTTACAAAAAACCTGTATATCTAAGTCCTTTATAACATCAAGTATATAATTTAAATTTGGAAACTAAAGGGTGTCCCCATAATTGATACAATTTTGCCTATCTAGCCCTATCTTTTGAACCGTTATAGACAAACACTTGAAAATTATGTCCCGTATAATAACATTTATTAATATTTAAAATTATAAAGGGTGTCTCAATAGTTGATGTAAATTGATGCATATGGCTAAACTTTTTAACCGTTTTAGACAGATATTTGAAATTTACAAAGAATCTGTCCTTTAAAATAAGTGTTTAATTTAAAATTTCACATTAAAGGGTGTCCCCTAGGTGATATTGCTTAACCTATATGGCCATATCTTTGAAACCGTTACTTTTTGTTGCTGTGTCAGTAATAATAAATGTAAAAAAATAAAGGGTGTCCTCATATCTGACGTAATTTGTCATATATGGCTTTAACTGCTGCACCGTTATGGATAGACATTTGAATGTACAGAACGTATATTACTATGTCCGTTAGAGCAACAAGTATAAAAGAATTTGATTTGAGTACTATTTGTTACAGACTACTTCCTTTTAAATTTTTAGTTAAAAATTGATGCACATATGTATATTTGTTTTGTAGTCGGTTTTTTGCAAGAATTATAAAACATGCTTTTTGATTATACTTTTACTTGTCTATAGTTAACAAAATTGTTAGTTTTAACAAAAGTAAACTTTTTATTTCTTAAAGTGTACTTTATTGTTGACTATGATTATGAGCCAATGGCAATATATTATATCACACCAAAGACCCCCGTAGCAGAGCATGTGGTGGTTACTAATAAAGGCTCGAATTAATCATTATTTACTGTGTGATTTTTGTGAGGACTATCTTCAAGCAACAAATATCTGCATGGAAGAATTTCATCAAAGCTTAGTTATTTCTTCACCTCCTAGATATAAAGTATCAGAGAGTCAGTATAGCGACTTCTTCAAATCGCTAGGTCCCTGTTTCATAGCAACAGGCGACTACAACACTAAACATACATTTTGGGGATCACGATTAATATCTCACGATTAATAACTCCAAAATTGTTTGACATAATTACAAAAATGCGTCTGAATCTGATCTCGAGTGAACAACCCACTCATTGGCCTACTGATCGACAAAAAATACCGAATGTTATTGATTTTGAATTACTCTCAGATCATTCACCCACTATTGTCTATACGTGGTATGATCAAAAAATAACTGTTATTTTCAATTTTCGGATATAGAAAATATCTCAGAAAGCATTGTTCGGAAAATATCCTACTAAGAACAAAACATCAAAATAGCTGCCCAACATGCAACAGTAACCCGGAAAATAGACAGATGCAATCACATTTATTCTGCAGATGTCGAGCGACTCTTGACTGAAAAAAGAAAAATTCGGAGAGAGTGGCAAACACATAGATCTCCTCAACTTAAAACTAGACTTAATGATTGCAAGAAGCGGCTAAGGGACCTACTGGAATCTCGAAGAATAGCATCTCTTAAAATTTACCTGGAAGATCTGGACCCACTTTCCTACAAAATGGAAGATTTCTTTGATTACTATGATACCTAAGCCTGGAAAAGACCACACCAAGGTTGAATCATACAGACCTATAAGCCTTTTATCAAACATATCAAAGCTGTTTGAAAAAATATTAATAATTAAGTTGAACCCAATTCTGAGCGCGAAAGGATGTATTCCAAACCATAAATTTGGCTTCAGAAAACAACACAGTACGATCCAACAAACACACAGTAAATGTATTTAGTAAATGTATTTATTTTAGTAAATGTATTTAAAAAACCTTTGAAGAAGAAAAATACTGTTCTGCACTTTTTATCGATGTTTCTCAAGCATTCGACAAGGTATGGCATGGTATGGCCTTATGTACAAGTTAAAGCTGAACTTGCCCACAAACTTCTATAAGCTCATATAAAAATTTTTTAACTGATCGAAAGATCATACTAAAAGAAGGAGATTTCTTAAGCTCCCCTCAGCTCATTAAAGCCGGAGTTCCACAAGGTAGTATTTTGGGACCCATTTTATATTTGCTCTACACATCCGATACGCCAACTAACAATCAAGTGCACACATAAACTTTTGCTGATGACACAGCTTTTTTAAGTATTCATGAAAGCGCCCAAGTAGCATCACAACTTTTACAAGACCACATAATAAAGTTGGAAAAATGGTTGAAGAAATGGAGAAGAAAGGTGAAAGAACAAAAATTCACTAATATAACTTTCACACTGCCTAGGGACTCATGCCCCCCTATTCGCATGGATAATTAAATGATAACCCAACTTTCAGACGTCAAATACCTCGGTATACATATTGACCGGCTCCTTACTTGGAAAAGCCACATGTAATCCAAGTTAACACAAATGAAGTTAAAAGCCGTCCAACTAAACTGGCTTATTGGCAGAAACTCTACCCTCAGCTTAGATTGCAAACTTCTAGTGTACAAGTCGATCCCTAAACCAATTTGGTGCTATGAGATTCAATTATGGGGCACTGCCTCAGCTAGCAATGTTGAAAAAATACAAAGGCGCCAAAATAAGAGTCAACGAATGATCACAGTTGCTCCCTGGTATATCAAAAACTATAATATCCACAAAGATCTAAACGTGCCAACAGTTAAATCAGAAATAGCGAAACATGCTGTAACGTATTTAAAGAAGCTTGATATTCATCCAAATCCATTGGCGCGTAGCATTCTTGATGCTCGTGGCTGGATTTATTAAGTATATTTATTTTTTTATTTTAGACTTAAGATATGAGTCATTATTGTTAGTTCAATATATTGAAGATACAATAAATAAAATATAAATTAAAAAAAAATAAATGTTGTTGTTGTTTGTAATACACTTTTGGGTTTACATTTTCTATATCGTTGCCAGATTTAATAACATTATTCCTGAAGAAGCTACATAGAAAATACCAGCGAAACGGATAAAAAATTGAAATAATAGTTTTTTGTTTACATTTTTTAGGCCCAATATTATAAACTTGCCAAAAGCTAAAATTAGGATTTTGTTCGAGCGATAAATAGTTTTTCGTTATTATAAGTAAGCTAAAAACAACTTTTAACTATCGCGTACTTTCAGGACAATTTATAGTAATGAGCATTATCCTCGTTATTATAACGAAAAACTACTTATCGCTCTAACAAAATACTAACTCTAGCTATTGGCAAGTTATAATAATGGGCCTTAAACATTTAAGACCTTAAAAGCCAGATGATAGATGAAAGGTCAATAAAAATAATTAAAAAAGTTTTATCTTAGACCTGTTTCGACAGGGCAAATAAGAATTTTTGTGGGAAAGAAAACATAGAAGTAAAATGAGTCTGTAATATTCTCTCTGAGCACCAAAAATTAAGACTTGATGGCAATGGCAAATAATCTTAATTTTGTAGCAACTAGTCCTGCTGAGCATATACGGAAATGTACATGTAGCTGGAGAAATTGCATCTAGATTGTATCTTTTCTGTTCACTTTTCGAAGACAAAGTTAGTATTTAAAAAAAAAATTCATATACTTAAAACTATAAACAAATAATATGTCATTCCTATTTTCCATATGACTTGCCTTTTTTTATTATGTTTATTCAGTTTTCATCGTAAAGTCGTACTCAACAGACGTGTTGAAATTTTGTGCTCTCTTTACTGTAACACATCATAAATAAAAAGAAACATTTTAATCACAGCTATTCTGTTTAATACCATTTTTGTATCCCCGTATTAATTCTTATAATGGTCGATCCGCCGGATCGAGGGGGGATCCATAAACCCCCTATTGTTATGGACAATAAAAGACTATTAAAAATCCTTACGCCGGGTCCAAAGTATCTCTTAATGAAAAGAGTTAATAGTGAAAAAACTCTATCTGAAGTCTCACCGTTTCTTATAAAAAAAGTTATTGACAGTACATGCAGTGGTGAAGTAGAAATGTGTAAAAAATTACTAAATGGTACTATTTTAATTAAAACCAAAAATTTTATGCAGGCTAGAAGCCTCATTCAATTAGCCTCACTTTCATCGAATATTGAAATTGAAATTTGTGAACATCCCACTCTTAATTTTGTTAAAGGCGTGATTTATTCAAATGACCTCCGCGGTATAACAGAAGATGAAATTTTATTAGAAATAAAGAAACAAAATGTACAAAAAGTAAATAAAATATTAAAAAAATCAAACAATGAACTAGTAGAAACCGGTTTAATAATTGTAACGTTTGCCTCTACCTCTCTACCCTCCGAATTGTTTATCGGCTACGAGAGAGTTAAAGTAAGACCATATATACCTCTCCCCTTAAAGTGTAAAAACTGTCTTCGCTTTGGTCATCTATCTAAGCTATGTAACAACAATAAAAAATGTTCCAATTGCTCACTAGACTACCATCTAAACGAAGAGGATAACGAAACGTGCTCCAACACTCAAAGTTGTATCAACTGCAAAGAAAACAATATCATAAAAGATAATCACTCAGCTAATGCAAAAACCTGTCCAATCTTTTTAAAAGAAAGGGAAATACAAACAATAATTACGCTAGAAAAAACAAATAAAAAATCAGCCATAAAAAAATACAACGATCGTCACCCTTCTACATCATCATCTTATGCAGATGTGACAAAAAACAACAATCACACAAATAATTCTACTCAACAACAAAAACATCACCCAACATATCTAGCTCTTCTCATGTTAATTTATCCAGTACTAGTATGCCTCCTCCAAAAATATTAACAACAACTACTGAATTAAACTCAGAGAGTATGACTGATACTGAATTATCAGACGCTAACAGCACATCATCTCAAAATAAAAACACCGAAAACAAAAACATTACTAAAATATTACCATTAAACACATCAAAAAGAACAAGACGGCAATTGAAAAATGCCAATAACATCAACAAGCGCACAAAGAATACTTAAAATTAATTTTGGTATTGCAAAATGCATAAGTTAATCCTATCAATAAAATTACATAATCTATTAACAAATCCTAAATTAAATTTTAATTCTCTAATGACTTTAAACACTCTGCAATGGAACATAAATGGATACGTAAATAATTATAACCAACTTCTGCTTTTGATTAAACAATATTCTCCCAAAATTATATCCCTGCAAGAAACCCACCTACATAACAACACAAAAACTCCGATTCCAATTAACTACTCAATTTTTACTTTAAATACTTCCAACACCCGTTACGGAGGTGTTGCAATACTTTTACATAATTCTTTACAACATAAAAAAATCGAAGTCTGCAATGATTTTGATGCTCTATGTGTTGAAATACATTCAAAAATAAAGTTTAATGTAATGTCATGCTATATTCCACCAAATAATAATTTTACACATGAAAACCTTTGTAGCGTTTTCCGTAATATCCATCCAGTACTAATAACAGGGGATTTTAATAGCTGGCATGAAATCTGGGGTTCGCCTTCTAATAATAAAAAGGGAAAAATATTAGCTAATTACATAACTAAACACCAACTTATCTTGTTGAACGACTCATCTGCAACCCATTTCAGTACACACTCCACATTCTCTCACGTTGACCTTTCGCTTTGCTCTCCTTCATTGGCCCTTTACGTTGATTGGAATATAGAAAACAACCTACATGGGAGCGATCATTTTCCAATAATCATTTCCTTATTTCAGGAACCCTCTCGGCCTAACCCAACTTTTTTACCTAAATACAAAATTAAGGAAGCTAACTGGGGACTATATCAATCTCAGTGTAAACTTTTTGAATCTCAGCGTCCAAAAAGCGAAAACATAAATAAAGAAACGGCCAATATTTGCAGAATAATACATCAAGCCGCAAATACATCCATACCGCAAACACGTCCTTCACCACCAAAATCAGTACCATGGTGGAATTATTATCTAGAACGTCTCAAAAAAGATAAAAATAAATTTTGGAGGTTATTTAAACGTAATATGACAACCGAAAACCTTATTAACTACAAAAGGACTAATGCTTTACTTAAACGCGAGATTAAAACTGCTAAAAGGAAGGCTATTTTTCACCTCATATCTACAATAAACCCACAATCAAGAGTAGAAAATATCTGGGCTAATATTAGATACTTTACAGGATACAAATCTACAACAACTATACATGGAATCATTTCTCAAGAAAATCCCAATAAATTTTTATTAAGTAATAATGAAATAGCATCCGAGCTAGCTAATTTCTGGTCACAAAATTCAGCTGACTCAAATTTTTCTGACGAATTCAGAACAAAAAAAAACAGTTTGTTAGAAAATATACCAATAACACAAATGGACCCCGAGGCAAATATAATAGAAGCAGATTTTAACGCTATGGAGCTCAATGCAGTTTTGAATAAGCTTAAAGGCAAAACACCAGGTTTAGACAGGATTTGCTATCCGATGATCAAAGAACTCCCAAATATTATGAAACAGCGATTACTCTATTTGTTTAATAATATATGGAACTCACACATACCACAACAATTTAAAGTGAGTATTACAATACCTATTTATAAAAAAGGGAACGACAAAACAAGTCTTACATCCTACCGTCCCATATCGCTAAATTCTTGTTTATCCAAAGTATTAGACAAAATAATTGCAAACCGACTGTGGTGGTTCTTAACCACTCATAATCTATTAGATAGTAGACAATTTGGCTTTACAAAAGGAAAATCTATAATGGACAGTATAATATACATGGATCATCAAATTATTCAGTCTCTCTCCCTTCGTAAGCACGTTACAATTGTTTCTTTGGATTTTCAACGAGCTTTCGACCGAATAGGAATTCATACAATAATAGAACAACTTTTGAACTGGGGAGTCGGTACTAAAATAATTAAGTATGTTATAAACTTTATGCGAAATCGTCAATTTAAAGTAAGAAGCGGATCCTGCTTTTCAATAACACAACCTCTTTTTAATGGCATTCCACAAGGATCTCCACTCTCAGTTCTTTTGTTTTTAATATCTTACAATAAGCTTTGTAATTTGATTTCTCTCTATCGAAACATCGATTTTACTTCATACGCAGACGATTTTAATCTCATTCTTAAATCGAACAAAAACAAAAATCCATCTTTCAACTTAAACAATGTTTTCAATGCGGTACTTGAATGGTCAAAATATTCAGGAGCTAGTTTATCTCCAACAAAATGCAAATACATCCATATATGCCGGAAAAAAAATTGTAGGTGTACGATTTTGTCGGAACAAATACAACTATCAGAAGTTTCAAACCTGCGGATATTAGGCCTATATATTAACAAAAGATATAGGTGGAACGAACATATATCCCGTCTAGCCCAATCGCTTCACAAACAACTTAATATTGTCAAATGCCTCTCTAGCCCTAAATTCAACTGCAATACAGCCACGCTAATTAAAATCGTCAAAACCCTTATTATATCCAAAATAAATTATGGTTTACCACTTTATGGTTTTACTTCAAAATCACAGCTTGGAAAAATAACAATACCTTTAAACGCTGCTATCAGGTACTCACTATGCGCTTTTAGAACTACTCGTATTGCTAATATGTATGCTGAGGCTAGCATTCTACCGATGGAATGCCAAAGAGACATCCTCACTACCAAATTGTACAAAATTTTTTATGATAAAAAATCACCTCTTCATAAAATAATGGTCAACTTAAAAAAATCTAAAAAAACTGCAAGGATTCCCTCCACCGCTGCTAAAATAAAAATGCTGTGTGATGACCTTAATATACCAACGACTTTACAACCGACCAAGGGTAAATATTTCCGCCTTGGACAATGGATCAAAAAAGCATTAACATATCGTTACACCAATTCACTAAAAACGACTACAACCCTTCTCATTTTGCAAATTTATTTAAAGATCTCCAAGAGGAATATAAAAACTACTGCTTTATTTACACAGACGGATCTAAAAATGATAACAATGTTGGATTTAGTGTAACAACAGAAAATAGGGTTATCCTCGTAGGAAACTTACCTCAACATAGCTCTATTCTAACGGCAGAACTTACAGCTTTACTAAAAGCTTTTGAGTATATTGCCTCAAGAAGTGGAAAACATGTGTTCTGTAGCGATTCTCTTTCCTCACTTAAATCCATATTAAATGTATCCAACAATAACATCTATGTTTCTAAAATTCGCAACATCATCATTAAAAGATCCCCCGATATTAAATTAATTTGGATTCCTAGCCATTGCGGTATCCCTGGCAACGAGTTTGCCGACGCTTCAGCGAAATATGCCTTAATTTCCCCGGTTGTCACTACAGAAAACCTAAATATTAGCGATATTTCCAAATACATAGTTGAACATAACAAATATAAAAATACAACATACCTACTAACTTCTTCTTGGTACAAAAAAGTCAACACCAATCGCTCTGACATATCAGCATATACATACAGAAACTCGAATACGAATAGACTAGATCAAATTAAAATCACACGTATTCGACTAGGTCACACAAAAATTACACACGGCTCTATTTTAAAACTACCAACGGCCCTTCCGTGCAATTGCGATATAATATACCCTACTGATCCTACCCATCTACTAATTGATTGCCCAGTTTATCAAGCTGAAAGAATTCGATGTTTTATCAACAAGGACCCAATCGAACTACTTGGTGATCCAACAGACAGTAATATTTCTATTATAATCGATTATTTAAAATCAACAAAGCTTTATAATACCATTTAATTGTATTCCACAAAAAAATCATTTTCTTATCTAAGCTAACAACATCTATAAAAGTCAATTTATCTTTTAAATTTAAATCCATATATGTATATATTTAAGCTGAAGGCCTTTGTTGCTATTGCTGTTTGAAATAATTAGCGTATAATTTAAATTGTAAGCTAATTTCTTATAAATAAATAAATAAAATATTATGTTTATTATTTTTATTGGATAATTATTGTTGGTTAATATTTTCCTCACTTTGTCCATGTTAATAAATTTGTTGCCACTTAGTTTACGAACTCTCATAATGAAACTAAGAGCTGTATTCCTTTTCTGTTCTGTTGGTTGCGTTTAGTTGTAATTTATCAATCGTCCAGATGCTATTGATTTTGCATACCAATCGGTGATGATTTTGTTTCCATCCCTGTGAAATTTCATTTCTAAATATGTTAGCGACTTGTCAGTTTCCTTTTCCGTTGTGAACTGTGGTTTTAATAATCGTGTCCTCGTTATCTTTTTTAACAATCGCGAATAAATCGTCAACATACTTAGTCAAAAATTTGATTTTTATGTTATGTGTAACACTATAGCAGCGATTGTGGGTGATAGTGGGTTTCGCATGGGCATCCATATGTTTGTCTATACATATAATAAAATAGTAACTCACTTCCATCTGTCAGTCTGCTTTTCATTGACGTTTTTTCCGCAAAAATATCTTATTTCCAAGAGAAAGTGGAGAAAATACAGAGAAAGTACGCTTTACGGTATAAAAGTACTGCTTAAGCCATTTTCACACTATTATACTCAGTATTAAGACTTGTCAAAAACCTAAATCCAATGAAAAAGTGTGATGGTGTGAAAGCAATATGTTATCAAAGTGTGAAATAATACAGAAAGAAATTTGACATCCCATAATACCAAACCATTTTTAGAAAATCTTCTAAACGATATCAATTTTCATTTTATCAGGGTTGTGTTTTTTAGGCAAAGAACCAAGCTAAGAGAGTCGCAGCCGATAGTTCGTCGCCGTCGATGAAATTATTTCTTTGTCCTGCCCCTGCCTTAAATTGTCATAAGTCTTATCGCCTACGTACATATATATTTTGTTTCTGTTATGTCTTGAAATTGTTGAATGTACGTATTATTTTTTTGTTTTGTTTTTTTTTTCTTTTTTTATTAACCGAAAACTTGAACGGCCAAAATACACTTAAGATCCGGCACCTCTGCCGTCCACATGCAATTGATCAGCCGCCGCCGTTAAATGTCTCGTATCGGCTTGTTCCTTATTTGAAGTGTTATAGTGTGAAAACGAAATGTTATGTTACGTTAGATTTTTTGATTTTTTGATCACACAATTCTCATTAGATTTCTATCTTACAAAATCCAATGAAAATAGTTTGAAATAGGCTTTAGTACAGCTCGGAACCTTTAATTTTTGAAAGTTGTATATTTTAAAACACAGACCGTTTTACTTAGTACGGTACGGCAGCTTTTTTGATATTTAAACACAGATGGCGCTAATATGATTAAAATTTATATTTGTTTTAAGTCGCGTACGTGTTGTATAATTTGGATATTTTGTGAAATACATACGTAGGTAATTATGCATTTTTTTATTTAGCGTTAATTTTTAAAATTTGGTAGGAATACTACGACTTGAGTGTGGCTATAAAATACTGTTATCTTTAGTTTCTTCTTTGTTTAGTTGCATTTTTCTCTTATAGGTGCTACTCTATAAAAGTAAGTCTTACAATAGGTGTGGAATACTTTCAAAGCAAAATCGAGCAAAGTATTATCAGGGGGGTTACTATGTAACTCGATTCAAAAGTATGAACAGCTAGAAAGTTGTATTCGATCCGAATTTAAACTCTTACCATGTAACAGTTTCGGATCGAGCGAGAAGTGCTGCCACTAATTGAAATAATTTTGGCACTACTTTCGAATGTTTTATTCAACATTGGCAGCATTTATTACCCAAAATGTCAAAACAATGAAAATAAAAAAAGTAAACAAGAAATATTTGTGCGTTATAAAAATGGATACGGTTGCCCTTTGGATGGAAAATGAAGACGAGCGATTGGAACGTAGAATCCTACGCGATGGTGTAGATTTTATGCAGTTGACGGATGTAATGTAAGTAACAATTTATTAAATATGTATGTTGTATATAACCATATATTTTTGTTTGTAGGTTTGTGCGAAATTTCCGTCTTAGCAAGGAAGCTTTTAAATATGTGTTGGAGAGCATTAGTGTGCATCTGCCAACAACACAGAGATCGACTGCTGTAACACCAGCAATCAAATTAGGTGCTACACTTAAGTTCCTTGGACAAGGTGGGTACCAACACCAAATCGGTCAAGACCGGCCATCTAAAAACGAGCACTTGTTTTTCAACCGGAAACTCAAACACAGCATAAATGCAATGGTCCAATGCAATGGTATTTCCCACATGATATCATCCCCTAAATAAAATAATGCCATTAATACTTACACCGTGTGTAGAATATGTGGTATTATAAACTGTTTTATTGAGGGGAGGAGATCTATCAATCATCCCACCTTTTACGAGCACATTCTTTGATATTTTAGATATGTGATCATGCAATGCGCATAAGAGCAGTGAATGGATGTTATGGAGGGGCAGCACACGACTCTCACGTATGGAACTTGTCGGACGAGCGTCAATTTCTGAAGGACGCATATATTAATGGCGACAAGTCATCTTGGATAATAGGTAATTTAATTATTTCATTATTTAATTCATCATTTTAATTTATTTTATCCGTAGGAGACTCTGGGTACCCATTGGAGCCATGGATACTTACACCGTACAGGAGCGCGAATGAGCATTCTGCGGAGAGCAGATTTAAGAACCGGTTTTGTAAGGCAAGATCAATAATTGAACGTGTATTTGGTGTTTTAAAGGGGAGATTTCGTTGTTTGCTCGCAGCACGAGAATTACATTATGTACCGGAAAAGTTCGCACAAATATTGAATGTATGCTGTGCATTACACAATATTTGTTTAGAGCATAATGTCGAACTACCTTCAGAAATAGTGAATAATGAAGAAGAAATGGAATTGGCCTCAACAACTGCTTTAGATTCTGAAGGCAGAAATCAGTTCTCAGCCTTAGCGCAAGCTTAAAGAGATCAAATAAAAAGCAATTTATAAAATATTAATTCATTTATTTCCACTGAAGTTTTTACTAATTCATTTATAGTGATTTTAGGAACGAAAAAAAGCTTAAATAGTAATATAAATAGTAATAAATAGTAATATAACATACATACTAGACAACAGGGTAGATATAACTTATAAATTTCGATTTCTTTCAATTTCTAGCATCTCTCTCTTTAAATTAAGCTTTGCAAGTTTAAGTTTTTGATTTTCTACGCTCAACTTCATGTCATGTTCGAATTTTCTTTTTGCAAGCTTATAATTTTTTTCTTCTATATCCACTTGTCTTCTTTTATATCTAACTAAAGATTTTAAATTACTGTTGACCTCTTCAAGAGTGATGTGGAGCGCTTGTGGTACTCCATTTGACCATTCACTTGCTTTTCCAGCAATGTCTGCTTTTTTGGCACAGCGCGATTGAATGGTGATCGTCGTGTGATGGGCCTGCGGGCAGCTGGCGAGCAACGCGTTGGGGAAGGATCAGACACCAATTCATCCGTCTCCCTCAGATCATTAGTTACGCAGTTGAGGATATGTGCAACATCTTGCTCGACGTCGTTATTGCTTGTGGCCGTACCAGTGTCGTCGCCGGTTGGGGGATACTGTTATTTATACCCAATTTCCGGACCACACTCATACCATCAACCGCCTCCCTCATTTCAAGTAAATCTATTACACCTTCTTCGAGTGCGGTAAATGAACACGTTTTTGCCGGACCACCGCCTGTGCCCGAAAAATTAATGCGGTTCTTCCGCAATTTGGCCTTAAGATGGGTCTTGTAATTTTGTTTGACTTATTTGTTTATATACGTGTATTTTCATTCTTAACATATTTTTTAATAACACTTGCTTGTCACGATAAAATGTGGATCAATGACAAATTGATATCAATAAATTTAATGCTTTTTATATGTTTTTTACAAAATGATACCATCTTTTAAAAAAGAAAGACACAGAACAAATATTACCTAATATACGAGGTGCTTTCCTAAGATAAATGTAAATTTTCACACGGTTTACAGTACAAAGTACAAAAAAATAAGTGCTCCACAAATTAAAAGTGAATCGATATGGAAGTAAAGAGGGCGGGGTGAGTATGTATTGTGCTAGTTTACCAGCCTAAATGTTGTCGAATAAATAAAATTCGATAAAGTTTCCATAATTTTTTGAACAAACTGTATTATTGGAAACTGAATGAAAGAAAATAATTTATCATATACATACAAACATACATACATACATACATACATACATACATACATACATACATACATACATACATACATACATATATTGTTTATTCTTTTTTGAATGCTATACAATGAAATCTACATATTAATACATAATTTAACTACAATAAAGCATAAATGTTATGTCGCTATGATAGAAGATAATGTCTCTAGAATTGGAGATCAAAATTAAGGAGGAACCAGCAAGATTCTTTTCTCAATGGTGTATTGAAAATTGTCAACCATTCCATTTTGGACAGGAGGAAGACAGTACAATCAAACGATACTCATAGTGTTTGGTTTCAGCTGGAGCAAAGTATGGGAAAAATAAATATTTACATACTTCCCTACCCTATTACAATATAAGACCGTATTACAATATATAAGACCATTTTCATCAATCTAAAAAATGAAATCGTGTCTATTACAAAATACATATACATACAAATACGGGGTGATAACCATTTTCGAAAAAGTTATATTTGGTTAACTATTAACTACATAATAAACCGTCAATTATTTTCAAGACAGCTGGGCCTAAATTCCACCGATGAGAAATATGAACAAGAAAATTAAAATTATTAATATATCTGTATTTGTTTATTTTGTTATAGGCAAATTAAAATTATCTTATTCATTACTTTATATCCTACGTTTCTTTTTATGTGATATTATACGCTTAAAAACCATTTAAGACGAAGACACATTTACGGTTACGGATAGAGGTTCGAATATGATGGCTGGATTTATATTTCCACGCACTGTATAAACGATCTTATTTACAGCGTGATGGAAAAGGCTATAAAACAAGGAGAAGTGATAATTTATGCTCAAAATTAGTAAAATATAAAAAAAATCTGGAGATAATTGCAATTTAAGCAATTCTTTGGTAAACGGTGTTTTATCACTTAGAATCTGCCAAAAAATTTGAAGAGTAGTAAACCATTTTCACACTATTATACTGAGCATTAAGACTTGTCAATACTTAAATCCAATAGAAAGTGTGATAGTGTGAACACAATATTTTATCTAAATGTGAAATAATACCGAAAGAAATTTGACATCCCATTATAACAAACCATTTTTACAACATTTTCTAAATGATAACATTTTAAATTTTATCAGGGTTGTATTTTTTTAAAGCAAAGAACCAAGCTGAGTGAGTCTCAGCCGATAGCTCGCCGCCGCCGATGATATTTTATCTTTGTCCTACACCTGTATTAAATTACCATCAGTCTTATATTCTACGTATGTACTTTGTTTCTGCCATGCCCAGAAATTGTTGAATGTATGTATTATTTTTGTTTTTTTTTTATTTTTTTTTAACCGAAAACTTGAACGGCGAAAGAAACTTAAGACCCGGCACCTCTGACGTCCACTTCAAATTACACAACCGACGCCGTTCAATGTCTCGTCTCGGTTTTAATTTTATTTAGTGGTTACACATGCTCAATTAAGTTTACTCAATTAGTATTTGACAGAATTAAATTTCAACATTTACTTTATGTTGTTGTAGTAAATCTACTACCTAATACTATTGTGACATGAAGTGAACTCATTTTTCTCACTGAATCTAATACACAGTAGACATACAGAAGGGTTGCATTTCGTATATTATGCAATTAGTGACGCAATTATGTACTGTACAATTAAGACCTTAATTATGTAAATTCCTTAAATACGCAATTAAGTCTTATGTCTGAAAAGGGTACAACAACGTTGAAACAGTTATTAGATGATTTAAGAAAATATTTCGTAAGCTCTTAACCACTAAAGATATCTTGAAAAATTTCAAAAACTGATGCATATATAATACATAACTTAATTCATCTTTCATCTCAACGTTTCATCGGCTTTTTCTGTTTTTTTCAGCAAAAATATTTATACTGATGTTTTTAGCGACAAATTACAACAAAAATTTATTATTCAATGTACATACAAGCATATCGTATTTTTACGAAATTGAGTTTTTCAGTTTTTTTCATATTTTTATTTATTGTATCTTCAATATATTTGAACTAGCAATTATTACTCATATCTTAAATTTATACATATAGTAAAATAGTAACTCATTTCCGCCTGTCTGTCTGCTTTTCAATTGCTTTTGCATCACGTAAACACTGCTGGATGGATATTAACAAAATTTTGTTAGGCAGTACCGTAGCATCCTGATTCTAATATATGATACTTTTTCCTCAAAAATAACTCAATTTCAAGAGAAAGAGGAGAAAAAGCAGTGAAAAACGCAATTTCCGGTTTAAATGTACGGAAATTTTCGGTTTAAAACTCGGTTATTTTAAACACTATTGCGTGACATTAGGCGCCAATTTGTATTTTTACTTTGTGGAATTACGACGTTATTAAAATATTATAAACACCTTTTACAGAGCTTTACAATAATTTTTAGAATTTTATCCAGGGATGGGTACCTTTATATAAAGTAAATACATGAACCATAACTGAAGCACTATAAAAGTAAGAGTCTTACAATTGGCGTGAAATACTTTCAAAGCAAAATCGAGCAAAATATTGTTAGGATGCCCACAACGTGGTGGGCACAGCTAGTCAAAAATAAATATATTTACTTGTTAAGTCTAGCCAGTGCTAGACAAAAAAATTGTATGTTTCACGGTTGCTGTTATCATTTGCGGGTTATACCTCTGATGTACGGACGAAAGAAGCAGTATTCCTCCATCTTAACCGAATGTAACGAGGTTCATTTAGTACGTTACGGGCCAGCGAATTTGAATGAGTTTCAACTATTTTTAAATACGTTACTGCAAGTTTCGCAATTTCGGATTTAACTGTTGGTACGTTTAGATCTTTGTGAATGTCCGAGTTTTTTAGATACCAAGGAGCAACTGTAATCATTCGTAGAATCTTATTTTGGCGCCTTATTTTCTACATTGCTACCTAAGCAGTGCCCCATAATTGAATGCCATAACACCAAATTGGTTTTAGAATTGACTTGTACAATAAATGTTTGCAATCTAAAGCGAGAGCAGAATTTCTGTCCATAAGCCAGTTTAGTTGCACGGCTTTTAACTTCATATGTGTTAAATTTTATTCTATGTGTCGTTTCCACGTGAGGCGCCGGTCAAGATCTATGCCGAGATATTTAAGGTCTGAAATTTGAGTTTTCGTTCGGTTATTTATGTGAATAGGGGGACGATTCCCTACGCAGTGTGGAAGGTACATTTTTTGTTCATTTACTTTTATTCTCCATTTCTTCAAACACTTATCTAAATTAAATACGTTGTCTTGTAAATATCGTGATGCTACGTCAGCAAATGTCGATGGACTCGGTTACTAGTTGGCATGTCTGAAGTATAAAAGTATAAAAACGGCCCGAATATATTGGTTCAGATGAGCTTAAAAAATTTCATTCTTTCACAATGAATTTTAGATCGGTTAGATAACTATATAACAGATTATATAAGTTTACGGACAAATGCAGTTTTAACTTAAATATTAGGCCAGCGAGCCATACTTTATCGAATGCTTGGGAAACGTCGATAAAAAGCGGAGAGCAGTATTTTTTCCTGCAAAGGTCTTTTTAACAACATTTAATAACCTGTGAGTTTGTTCACTATGTTTTTCGGAAAGCAGAATTGATAGTTTGGAATACATCCTTAGTCGCTTAAAATGAGGTTCAACTTAGTTATTAACATCCTCTCGAACAGCTTTGACATAATAGATAAAAGGCTTATAGGCTCTATGCTTCAATTCTTGTGTGGTCTTTACCGGGTTTAGGAATTATAGTTATTAAGGAAACCTTTCAATCTGGAGGAAAGAAAGGAAGTGAAGACGTAAAATGGCATTAAAAATAAAAAGAATAAATTTACGAGCTATACAGTAAAACCACTTTTTAAATGTCCAGCAAATATATTTCCTTTTTCGGTATCATTCCTTGCCCAGCCTCCAGACGAAGTTCGCAAGGGAGGCTTACGTACGAATGTCTTTTTAAGGTTTCTACACGCACGCCATAATGAATAATCTGATTGTGTTGTTGGCTCCAGATCTTCCAGTTTTAAAGGTGGGTGCCACACACCCTCTGGAGGTGGTCCCAAAGTTGGGAACCTCGCACCTGAAAATTCTTTTTGCCATTTCTTCAGTTTTATTTACTGATTTATGTAATGTTATGGTACTGTTATGGTAACATCAACTGATAAAAGCGTGATAAATATGGGAATACTCATATTTAAAAGCACATAGCTTTGAAAGTAAAAATGATATTGAGGTGATTTTTTTTTTTTGTTTGATAGGAAATTGCATCATTTATATTCATATATATAAAAAATTAATTATTACAACAAAATTTTAAAATTTGTTGCTGATATCTGAAAATTTCGTAAAATTATGGCAAATTTAAAGGAAAGGAAAAATTATTAAGGATGTGGCTAACTATTATAAAAAATTTTGAAATATTGGGTAAAAATTATACGCAATATTTTCAAAAAAACTGGACCAGGGTAGCGAAAAATCAAAAATTTTATTTCCTAAAATGCTAATAACTCAATCATTTTAAATTATTATTTGCAAATTTAGATACCATTTTGTAGGTATTGACGAGACCTTTAAGACCATGTATAATTTTCAAAAATCAGAATAAACCTAAGGAAACGGCAAGCTGTAAAAGAATTTTCAGGTGCGAGGTTTCCAACTTTGGGAACACATAGCGCCACCTCTAGAGGGTGTAAAGGTGGGTACCCCTGTAAAACTTAAGCTCCTCTGATACTCCTCTGTTTTGCTCGTGTCAAATTTTGGATCAATCTGCCTAACCGCTTATAAATTACTAGGTTATTTCCAAAATATTTTGATTCTGCCCCACTGTGCGCTGGAAGACAGATATACGTTGTAGCGAAAACAATAGGGTTACGTTTTTACCTTAAGGGCACAGAACCCTAACAAAGATGATAATGAATTAAGTCTTTATTAGTTTTTGACAAGATCTATAGCAAACCATTGACAAACCAGCTTTAGAAGAACAAATAACTTTTTGGTTATTTATAATGGTTATAGAAGAACAAACAAATATAAAATTTTTATAATGGTTATGAAAGACATAAAAATTACAAATCTCCTATTTCGGGTCCCTGCTTTTAGGTTGTATTGAAAAAATTGTTTTTTTCAGGACTGCAGTTGCTCAAAGGGATGTACGTTTGTTTATAATGTTATTAAATAAGCTTTTTCTTCCTTCGCTCTTCCCAGTTTTTAACTTCTTTTTATGAATGGGATAATTTCATGAATGGAGAAAGTGTGCACGTGCTCGTAAAATAAATTATTTTATTTTTTCTCACAACTAACAGATCCAGTTGGAAAATAGGTGAATTTAATAAAAAATCTAAATAAGGAATTTGGTGATTATGATTTTGATGTCTATTGTTACATTTTTTATTTTACCTTTTAAGAATAACTTGCAATGAAAGTATGGTCCAAGGTTTGTGTTATTATGTTAGGGTTAAAACGTGCTGGGAGAGTAAATAATCCAAAAATCGCCGTGAAAAATATGGGTCGGTTGTAAATTCCTGGTTAAGGTTATAATTTCCTATTAGGATTTATTTCTTTTAATTAAATTTAATATACTGTAACCTATTTCAGTCTACATACATAACTTACTTAATTATGATTTATTAAATTTTTCTGCATAAATGTGTATTTAATTCCATTCATACGCAGGAATTTATTTTAATAAATTTTTGGAATAATTTATAAAATCTTTACTTTAACTTTTTCTTTAAATTTTTTTTTAGGTAAAAGTAGTCTAAACTAAACGTGCTCACTTCCACAAGTTCTAAGTTAATGGACAGGAAATTTACGACTTACTGAGCACTTTGCTTGTATTCAGCAGCGTTAAAAATGTGTAATACCTAGTTTAATAAATATTATATACGGTATTGTCAAATGTAAAGAATCAGATTGAAACTTAGGTATAGTCGCGGTGAAAGAATATTTCAAAAAATTTAAATACATATTCGTACATACATTCATACAGATTAGTACACCCACGAAATACATGGGATTTGCAAAAGTGATATTTTTCCACTCCCCGCTCACTTTCGGTCATCTAGGGGATTAAAAATATGATCGGCATCAAAATTTCGTTTCTAAATTGTAAACCGGCCAGGCCCGTCACATATGAGTGGTAAAATTCGCCTTAAAAACATATAATTATCAATAACTCTTAAGCTGCAAGGTTTTCGCGTTTTTGTTATATAAACTTTTTTTACTATAATATTGCAAATATTTTGTTCATGAAAACTATTAACCCAAGATAGACTTTGAGTGGTTCCCCTTCAATTTTGAAGGCTTATAAATACCTATACTTTTCATTAGTGCAAATTTTGAACTGATTAAATGTGTGAATAATTTTTTTTTTTAATTTTTACACCATTTTATGGCGAAATGACCAAAACCTGTCTCAGGTCTACAACTTATTATTTGTATACTCTTCACCACAGGTGGAAAGGGTATATATAAGTTTGTCATTCCGTGTGTAATTTCTACAATATTCATTTCCGATCCCATAAAGTATATATATTCTGGATCCTTATACATAGAGAAGTTGATTAAGCGATGTCCGTCTGTCCGTGTTCGGGTTGAAATGTCGTTTGCCAAGGCACCAGAAGAGATACAAAAAATTTAAGCACACCAATCTGTCAGGCATAGTTTTGAAAATTCAGCAACATCGGATCATTACTTTGGAGGCTGCCGGCCAAAAACCACGCCCACCTATATTTTTTTTCACGTTTTTTTAATATTTTTCAGCGTTAATGATTCTCTTTTACCTTTTTTTTGTCAAATAAATATTAGACTGTGACAGGTAGATCGCAAGACGTGCATACAGATCTCGGGGGATCAATAACCCCCTGCGAGGGGGATTTTTGTTTCTTTTTAGGTTGGTAGGGTTTTTCTGCTTTGATTTGTATTAGAGACCTTTATAGAAAGCAATACACATAGAGGTAGCCAATGGACCCACAGGGTATCCACAGGGTACCCACTGGTAAATAGGAGCAGTCAAAAGCACATAGGGGTCAATATGAGGATTTTTTTGTATGGATTTCTTGTTGCTTTAGTCTGATCATTCTAACTCAATGTAGAGTGCAGAAAGGTCTTAAATTTAACAAAAAAAATTTCAATAAAATTTAAAAAAAAATATTTTTTTTTAATCACCGTGGTGAAGGGTATAGAAGATTCGGAACGGCCGAATATAGCACTTTTACTTGTTAATTTTTAATAATTAAAACCATGAAAGTATGCAATTCGATTATTTTCACTTTATGTGTTAGTGAGTCAGTTGGATACTTACTAAGTATTCTATTTTACCGAATAATCGAATAAAACTTTAAAAAGTAATCAATTAATCGATAAGTTTTTTATGTTTTTAAAAATAAGCAAAAGGTGATTCTGACCTTTAATACTATTAACCACTTGAAATACGAATTACGTACCAGATTCGTTATTCAGTTTCATGGAATTGTTTAATGTTTATAGCTCAAGTTGAAAGGGAATTCGTTCCATTACACTAAATATTCACAAAGCTTTCACGTAACTGTTCAGTTGAGCGAAATTAAAAAATGCTTTTCAGTAAAATCAAGTTCCATTTAATTTGCATATCATAGAGTAATTATCTTGTTGAAGATCTTTGGATTTTAGAATAATGTAGTAAGCCTATTTGAAATAATTTGAAAGTCAAAGTCAAAAACATAAGTCATAGTTTCTAGAAAGTTCGATACACATTTGTATTGAAGGTAAGCTAAATCGTGTTTCTAAAATTATTCTTAAGAAAATTTTAAAACTACAAATATTTGAAATATGAGTGACTATTTATTGGGTAAGTATCGACATTTTGTATTCTTATCGGTTTTAGAGGATATATTTGTGTTGTAGGAAAAACTTAGAAAAAGGTTAATGGAAAAATGCTACCTAGCAAAAAATAAGTATTTAAAAGACTGCTTTTTTAATACAAGTAGAAAAAAGCAGTGTTAGAAGAAGTGCCTCTACTGTAGCCGCTAAAGTAATGGATATTTATAAAAGTTTTGAAATTCCAGCGAAGAGAAAATATGGAATTGAAAAATATATCTTACGAGCTTCTCATACTTATAACAATATCCGAAAACGTAAACATCATGTGCGTAAAAAAAGTTTGTGGATTTCTTAAACGTTTTATTAGATGTCTATCTCACGTTGATATTGCTAAGTTACTAAAAGAAAGTAATAATAAACAAGCCTTAGAGTTTCTTACTGACCATCGCACATCATTGATAGCATTACGAAAGAAATTGACATTAAGCTCTACGAATCACCTATCAAGTTGAAGAAAAAGATGATGAAGTGTCTGAAATAGATGAAACCTACATTCCTCCACAAAAAAATCATTGAAAAAAAACAAATAGAACTGCTGAGAACCTGATTAACTCCGGACTAACCCAAGCTTTTGATAGATATGAATTAAGTAACACTGGTGCTGTGATAATAATTGCTCAGACAGCTCATAATTTAGGGCACGATATCAGAACTCTGCGTATAATATAGAATAATGTTATGGCAATGTGTTTTGATACCACTGCAAGCAACACAAGTACTTCTATTGGAGCCTGCGTTACATTGGAGAAAAAAACTTAAGAGAAAATTATAACATTTCGCATTTCGCATTTCGTCACCACATAATGGAATTGTTAGCTGGAGCTGCATTTCAGGTAACAGTAGAGCGGAATACATCCGGACCGAAAAATCATTTATTCGATAAGTTTCGCTAAACGTGGGCCCTGCTAAAGCATGTAAGGATTAAATCTGGAATTATAGACGTTGCAAAATTTTACCTGATAATATTAGAGAAGGTATGAATAGTTTTATAGAAGACCAAATTAAAAATGACTACATTGAAATGCTAAAATTAAGCCTACTGTTTCTTGGCAAAAAATTCCAAATAATAAAATTTCAGATGGAACACAACTAAATCTGTCTTGTAAGTTTATATACTTTAGTTAATTATTTCAAGTATTAATAAAGAAATATATTTCAGCTCAACAATAGGAAAATATTCGTCGCTTTAATGATTTTGTTGTACGTTTGTATCTAAAGAAATGGTTCCTGCGCCAAGTTGAAACAAACCGAACAACGACTTGGAACTGTTCAAATAATTGGAGCAATTCAAAGAAATAACGACGACGCTGGAACTGCTGTACAAAGTAAACTTTGTAGACATCTCTGTAATTTAAACGAAAACAATATGCATTATCTTTCTTTGATGATGATGTTAGTTTTGAAATGAAAAGGAGAATGATACAAAATTTAAAAAAAGAATCTCATCTCGATTATCCAAAACTGAAAATAACACTTACTTATTTATTTTTTGATTCTTTTTTAAATAAAAAAAAAACAAGTAAAAGTGCTATATTCGGCCGTGCCTAATCTTCTATACCCTTCACCACGGTGATTTTATTTATACAGACATGTACAGCATTATCCATATTGTTGACTATTTACATAAATTAAAATAAGTCATATGAGAAAAAACTCATTATTCATACTTTAAAGAAATAGAAGACAGCGGGGACGCAGCTAAATGAAAACAAATTCTGTTCGCTACAATTGTCGCCGTGTTGTCAGCTACTTAATGATATTGAAGATGACAGCTACATCGTAAACTCTGACATTGTTGTAGAAATACTTATTTTGCTTTTATAAAATTAAATAACTTTTTTAAAAAATTATAAATGTTTCCTTCAAAACTTTATGTTTGTATATGAATTTGTAATTTGCAATTTTGTGATAATTTCTTTTTTTAATACAATAGAAATTAGCCTAAGTATACGACAGCCACAACGGTGGTCGTGTAGCCATGTAGCTATCTATACTGGCTTTAAAATAATCGTTTACCTTTAAACGTGTGTATTTTATTTTTGACAGTTTGTAGTCGGTATCCTGATGATGTCTATGTGTTAAATGCATCTAATGTGCTGTTTATGTAACCCAATTGAGCAAATCGTCTAGGAAATTTGTATGAAAAGCACTCAATTTTTTGAGTTATTCCTATATAAATTTTCTAGACGTTTTGTTCAAATGGGTTACATAAACAGCACATAAGTTTTAAAACAGAGATCTCATCTATTTAAGAATCAAACGCATTTAAAAAAATATGTTACTCTATATACATACATATAATCTTAATATTAATATATATTATGTAACAGTCATGATTTTCATTTTCATAGAAATATAAAATTTTTTTTTATGTTTCGAAAATTTTTTGTAAAAATGTTTTTTTGAAAATTTTTTGTAAAATTTTATTCGAAAATTTTTCTGTGGAAAAATCGTTTTGAAAACGGTTTATAAAGTTTTACAAAAAACTAATTTTAAATTAAATTTTTTTTTTAAATTTTATTGTTTTTTTTACTAGTGGGTATCCTGTGAATGATCCGATGTTGCTAAATTGCAATCCCAAAATTTTCGAAACTATGCCTGACAGATTGGTGTGCTTAATTTTTTTGTATCTCTTCTGGTGCCTTGGCAAATGGCATTTCAACCCGAACACGGACAGACGGATATCGCTTAATCAACTTTTCTATGTATAAGGATCCAGAATATATATACTTTATGGGGTCGGAAATGAATATTGTAGAAATTACACGCGGAATGACAAACTTATATATACCCTTTCCACCTGTGGTGAAGGGTATAAAAAATCTGGAATCAGTATTTTTTTTCTTTCTGATCCTCTTAGCAAAAGCAAAGCATATGCAGCACTATAAAAATCTTCTTAAAATTTTTCAAAAAATAGCTATATTAACTTTTTACAGACAACCAAAATAATATACACTATTATAAAATTATATGCATATACATATATTGTTAGTATTAATTTTCTGCAACATGTAACTTCTTTACGTTTAGTATTGTGTATTATTTGATCTTAAATTCATATTTTTTATACTTTAATAAACTTTAAACAAATACTTTAATCGATTACTTTTAAAGTTTTATTCGATTATTCGGTAAAATAGAATCGCTAGTAGGTATCCTACTAACTCACTAACACTTATAAAGTGAAAATAATCGAATTGTATACTTTTTTGGGTTTAATTATTAAAAAATAAAAATAAGATGTTGTAGACCAGAGACAGGTTTTGGTCATTTAACCATGAAATGGAGTAAAAATTATAAAAAATTATTCACACATTTAATCAGTGCAAAATTTGATATCGCATGATGAAAAGTATACGTATTTATAAGCCTTCAAAATTGAAGGGGGGCCACTCAAAGTTCAGTTTTAAATTAAACATTGTATTGGACCGCTAAAAAACTTCTAACGGTCTATCATGGGTTAAAAGTTTGTATGAACAAAATATTTGCAGTATTATGACCAATAAAAGTTTATTTAACAAAAACGCGAAAACCTTTCAGCTTAAGTGTTATTGATAAATAAAGCCACGCACCTTTTTTATTTGTTTTTAAAGCGATTTTTACCGCTTACCTATAAGCGAGGTGCCTGGCCGGTTTATGCTTTAGAAACAAAAATTTGATACACATCGTATGTTTTATCCCCAACATAACAGAAAATGCACAGGGAGCGAAAAAATAACACATTTGCATTTAAAGGTGGTCTAATATACATAGATATGCAAGTATGTATATTTTTTTCTCAAATTTGTAAGGCTCATTTATCAAGTAGCACCACTACGGAGGGGAAATATTAAGGGAACATTTTTTTGTATGGTTTTTGGCAGTTAAACTTACAATTTTTCCCCTTGAATGGTAATTTCATTCTCAAAATCAATATGAAAAAAATTTAAAAAGTTTAGCCTTAATATTTCCCCCCTCCGTAGTGAGGCTACCTGATAAATGTGCCATGCAAATTTGTTAATAAAGTTTATCCAAGCAACTTTAATTTTTTTTAATGAGATACATACATACATATATAGTTAAAAAATAAAATTTTACTGTCTGAAATAATTTATATTAAAAAAAAAACAAATCATTGTGAAATCAGTTCATACGATTTTTTTCAAAAGGTTTCTAGATTTTTTACGAATTTTGCGTGTATATTTTAAACAATTAAAATATTTTTTTTATTATTTTATAAAAAGATAATGAACGATATTAATAAGTACATAAATGTAAACTAAAGTATATATACATGTATTAAGTACATTTGTCCGCTCAGCTGATATTTTTCGTTTCGTTTTGTATCTACGTGTCAAAATTTATTTACATTTTTCATAGCGTCATTGAATTTACAAAAAAGTAAATTAGAAGAAAATTGAAAAAAATTCAAATATAATTTTTTTATTTCACTTTCCTTAGTTTCATCAGGGATGGTAAACGATATTTTGCTCTTCTGATTTAAGTTGCACCAAACAAGCTTTTTATGAATTCTTGTTTTAATTCAGATTGATCTTAACATATACGGATCATTGTATTATAATTTTTTTATTTTTATTTAGCAGAATTGATATTAAGATTTTTTATTACAAAAAAGTGCAATTATACCCACTTTGCCATCTCTGAGTTGCTTTTGACACCTAGCAATATTTTCACACAAACAAAATGCCTGTTGTTGTTCTAATGTTGTACTTGTTGTAGACTTGCATGTACTTGATATTGATATATGTACTTTCATTTAAACTGATAAATAAAAATATTAATTTTTAAATGATTCCATTATTTTTAATCTTACCCATCATGTCGTCAGCAGACTCTACAATTTGAAATTTTAAAGATTTATCTTCTAAATTAGCTTCCAGAAAAGCTATTTGATATTCTATGCAAATCTTGTGTAAAACTGCATAGCCTACAGCATTCGCAGTGAAGTGAGACAATCATGCCTTGCACCTAATATCCAACAGCCATGTATTTCGTTTGCGATTTTCGTAATTGTCTTTTAAAGCCCTTGCTTTTCATACTAACGAACCGTGAACTGACCCAGGGTTATAGAGTGAAATAAATGTTATTCTTAGCTTCTGCTTACACACCTACGGATAATAAATTACAAAGTTCCTAATTACATTAAGCAACTTTTGTCGCTGCAATCTTTTTCGATTCTTCTTTAATATTGCATTAGTGTTTATATCGTGCAATTTTTATTGCAGCAATTTGTGTGGATGTATACATTTGTTTAAATTTTAAAAAAACTTCAAATTTAATGAGAGGACAAAACGAATTTCAAGAGCACAGGCATATGTGTACCCTTTTCAATTCCTCTCTCCCCTCTCGCCTACTAATGAGGAATTGCAGCGACAAAAGTTGCATAATGTAACTCGGCACAAAAGATTTATTTATTTGAAGTACTAAAACTCACTACTGTAGCATTTAAGCTAAAAAACCCTTTCCTATTGTTATATTTAAATATCTCTTCATTATTAGGTGCTAAAATTTAGATTTCTGCGCCGTAAATGTATCCTATAACCACTGGATATCCAGTTTCTTGATAAAACTATCTATTTAGTTTAACTTATTTCATCTGTATAAGATATGTATTTGCTTACCGATGTTTGACTTATATTGATTTTTAAGTCTATGCCAGCGCCCATCTGGTAACATTCCTCTGAAAGTATCCGCATTGTTGCGGAAATTTTTAAAACTTTGGCAACACAAAAGTCTAATAACTAACTACTAATCTAAAAAAAACTTTATTTAACATTTATTTAAATACATACACATACATACATACGTATGTAAGTACGTTAAGTACGCAACTTATCTGTTATTTGAAAGAGAATAAATGTTCGATTGTTAGTTGGATTCGCTTAAAAGCTAGTTCTCTGATGTTCTCCCTTTCCTCATCTTCTTATCATTTTTATTATTTTATTTATTATAAAGTTAATTTTTATGTTTTTGTTTTTATAACCGTCAACAGCTGTTTTTTGTTTCTACTTTTTAACTGCGTGAAGTATAATTTAATAACGCACTGCAATATTGGTGCTGTTGCAAAACATGTTGACGTTTTTTACAATAAAGTTGAAAATTAATGGTAATATTGAATATTTTAAACTTTATTATTTTAAACTTTATTTTACATACAGGTGAAATTTTAAGCAGTGTTAGGATTTGTGGTACAATTATACCAAATTTCGTACAATGGACACATCAGTAGTACACTGGTACATTTTATGCTTTTCTGGTACAATTTCATTTCAAATTTATTCAATATTTTTTTTAATTTAATAACTTTTCTTACAATAATAAACATTTTTAATTTCATAGTTCTCCAACCCTGTCTAGAATTAACAAAAACATTCTTGATTTGTCCTATTATGTAGAAGTAATAGGAAATTCAGTTACAAGGCCGTTTTGCTGAACTACACCATTTTTTATCGCCTCAATCAATTTCTGGTACTATTCGGCTAATATATTTTTAAATTATTTTTGGTAATTAGATGACTCTTGTTCTTCCAAATAAATTCACGATACTCGAACATACTCTATCGGACTTTGGTGGAGTTCCTAGTTATTGTTGGAAATCGTAGAGTAACCAGCTCCTAACATTGTAAACCTTTTGCTTATAAATTAGGTAAGAATTTTTGCAAAGTAATTGTTAGTAAATTAGCAAAACAGAAACAGAAACTCAACGAATCAAGGTATTAAGGTCAATTAACATTACATTAAAATATTCTAGTATAAAAGTTTTGATTTATTCTCTTGTTAAGCTACTGTATGTATGTGTTCTTTTACTTAAAGCCAAATTTTGCTACAATTGATGCTGATTTGGTACAATTTTATCATTGGAGCGGTACAATTTAAACATTGGGAGATCCTAATACTGATTTGAAGTCAAGCTTAAGTTCGTTTTATACTCTCTAAGAATGAATAATTTAAATTACGAAGTAGACGATTAATATCAAATGTTTAATATTAAATATTCAATCATGTTTAGCCAAAAAAGTTTGGTTTGATAATAGATTAGTATTAACTAAAAAAAAAAAAAAAATGTTGGGAGAAAACAAATAAACAATAATTCTCCCAAAAAAAAACCGACTTCAAAACAGACTAACTTAAAATCATGTTTCTTTAAGACGGTAACTATTGCGACACCCTGTAATTTCCGAATTCAAATTTTATGTTAGTTATAGCGGTCGTAGCAATACAGGTTCATTGTAAATTTCAACCGTCTGTCTGTAACGGTTTAAAAGTTTTGTCATATACATCTAATTACATAAACTATTGCGAAACCCTGTACTTGATAATTTTAAATATTTATACTTATTATAACAGATATAGTAATGGACATTCTGTATAATTGTTAAGTGTTTATCAATAACTGTTTAAAAGATATGGTCATATATATCAAATGACGTCACCTATTGGGACACCCTTTAAATTCAAATTTTAATATAAATACTTTTTAAGGATGACTTCGTCATACAGATTCTTTTTAAATTTTAACTTTGTGTCCATATACATCAAATTACATCAACTATTGGGACAACCTTTAACTTCCAATTTTAAATATTTATACTTGTTGTTACACCAGACATAGTAGTGAACATTCTGTCTATTTTTCAAGTGTTTGTCTATAACGGTTCCAAAGATGAGGACATAATGGTCAAATTACATCAATAATGGGGACACCCTTTAATTTATAGATCCAAATTTTATACTTGTTGTAATAGCGGACTAAGCAATATAGGTTCTTTGTAAATTTCAACTGTCTATCTATAACAGTTGAAAAGTTTGGCCATATATATTTCTTTTACATTAACTATTGGGACACCCTTTAATTTCCTAATTCATATATACACTTGTTATTTTAGCGGACTTAGCAATACAAGTTCTTTGTAAATTTCAACTGTCTGTCTATAACGGTTCAAAAGTTTGGCCAAATATATATCAAAATAAACCAACTAATGGGACACCCTTTAATTTCTAATTTTAAATATTTATACTTATTATAACAGACATAGTAACGAACATTCTGTGCAACTTTCAAGTGTGTGTCTATAACGGTTCAAAAGATAGGAGAATAAAGGTGAAATTAAGTCACCTATGGGGTCACCCTTTAATTTTTAATTTTATTTTTTAATTACTTTTTGTTATTGGGAGCTACAGTGATACGCACTTTTTTTAATTTTAAATTGGTGACCTATAAAGTTCATAATACACGTAAAAAACATGTATATTGTATGGGGACACCCTTTAATTTTTAAACTTTTGAACTTCTTTTAAAATGGGACCAATCTGTAGCCATAACCTTTCTAATAGTGCAAAATTTTTGAAAATCGGTTCAGAAATGACCGAGTTCTGAAGGCACAAACATACAAAAAAAAAATAAGCAACACACAGACGAATTGATAACCTCCTTCTTTTTTTGAAGTCGGTTAAAAAGTAGCTTTCATTGCTAACCGAAGGTTGGCTGAAGCAACAACAAATATAAGGTGGTAAATATTTAAATAAAAATATTAAAACAAGAGAGAAACTTTAGGTAGTGGTAGACTTCGTTCTCACCAAATGACGATAGATGACTGAATGCGACTTTCCTCATATTCCTTTATCTGAGTTTAGTTGGTTAAATAGATGTTGTTTACAACTTAACACTACCCAAAGTTTATAGTTACGAAGATTGCTGATGACGGACGTAGCTGTCTAGCAAATGCATTCCATTCTGCTAGTGTCTAAAAGTAAATTTTCCCAATTTTCTTTAATACTAATCACCTAATTTGTAATTCAATTTATTCTTTCTTAGAGAGAATTAAACAAACTTAAGCTTCACTTCAAATTTCATCTGTATGGAAAATATCCTTAGTAAAGTTGAAACTAAAACATTGAATGAATTACTTTCAAATCCCAAAAAATTAATTCTAGAAAGTGTTTTATAATAGTTACCTTACCTACAGCAATATGCATAACAAAATCGTGGCATAAAACTTTAGTTATAAGACACTTGATTTTAGATCTTAGCAACGAGATGCCAAACTTAAGCTTACCATCAGGAAATTAACAAAATTTGTGAACGCTGACCTTAACGGAAAAGGGGAAAGATGGTTTGTCAGGAGCAAAAAGGCGTGAAGTTTACCATCATCCACGAACAAAAATAAATAAATGGAAACACTCATCAAAATGAAAGTATCGACGCCGGAACTAATTTTTCTATCAGTTTGCGGTCATCACAACCTTTTATTCGTGTGGCCTGCAGCGGATTATTTTTTTGCTCCTCATCCTCTTCCATGGAAAATTCATTATAAGGGCAAATTTGAATTTGCCCTTATAATGTAGACAGACGACAGAGCTAATGTGCATTAAAAGCTCACTAATTTGAATTAAAACTTTACCCTGACAAACGACAGTTACATATGTATGTGCATTTACCATTTTCTGTCAAACTAATTTATGTAGCATTTACAAATATTTTAATTAAACAGATAGATGGCAGAAAGTAGGATTGGCAGCTATTGGTGAAAAATCAGCATTTATTTCAAAGAAAACTTTTTGTAAAACTGCTCCATAATTGAAATTTTTAAATAATTTTAAATAATTTGTGATTATCTGATTGATTGTTGACTGTGTTGCCATATTGAAATGGCTAAATTTAGTATAAATTCAAAAGTTAATTTGAATTAAGGCTGCTAATGCAAATCAACGATAATTCACAAGTTAATTTGATTTAAGACTGTTATGCACATTAACTCTGTCGTCTGTCTCTGCTATTAACTTATTCCCACATGCTTTTAAATTTTAACTAATTTACCTTGTTATCAATTTAATACATCACAGTTTTTTCACGATCTCTGGAACATACCATCATCGGCCAAGGAATGGTCGTTTGTCGAATCCGATAGACAGTCCTCTCCGTCGCAAGTAGATGGAGAACTTTTTTTAACGGGCACGCGGTTGGTAAACAAAAAAACTTGGATCTAGCCAGAAACAAACTCCAGCCCGAGCTCAATTCAAAGACTGCGTCCGACGAGGTAAGGAATTATACACTTTTTCCTTAGCTATGAACCCACACCTGTTCAAATTTTCCTATTTCCTTTTTATTGATGTCGCGTCTTTAACATCTTAGTGGCGGAACTTCTCTAGCAGACGGATGGAAGCCAGCTATTTGACTCTATATTTTTTTTGCCGAAAACTATTTTTAATTATTTTTAATTATAATATTGAATATTTTTAATTGCGAACTATTATTAAAATATAAATGAATGTACTGACTCGTCTCCACCATTTTTATTTAGAAAACAAATAGTTTATATGATTTTTATAATAATAATTATGTTAATAAAGATGATTTGATAAAATGTTTTTGTGTTTAGATCAGTGTAAAATTATTTAAAATACTTAAAAATAGGACGTTAAAAATTTTTAAAACTTTTTTATTCATAAATTCAACACAAAAAGCATAAAGGTGTAGGACAGTGTTCGGACTACATAATAGTGCACGATTTTTCTGAAGAGAAGGAGTTATGCTCCAGGAGATTTTCGGGCTATTTGGCCCGAAAATATCAATAAATGTTTAAAAGACACAGAGACTTCATTTTTTGCATTAATAGCACTTGTTACATAATTATAAAAAAATATTTTGCATTCAAATATTCTCAAACACTTTTATTTCCAATTTGTCAGTATTTTGCTAAAATTTATGAAAACATAAAAAATATATGTATGTAGTTGCGGCAAATCATCTTTGAATGGCTAAGCCCTCCTCAGACCTATCTTTCTAGGCATATGAGGGAGTTTTGGCTTGTTGAAGAGAACAAAGTACTTTCATAATATTGCATCTACAACGTGTCACTGTTTTGCGTGGATTTTGGGCATTACTGGATTTAACTCTTTGCAAATGAGGCTGGTCAGAGTGTTTTTTGCCTATATTGCATATTATAAATTAAATTTAAATTTTATTTTAATTTAATATTTTTTTATTTTATTTTAATAGCGTTCTATTAAAGGTTCAAAAAAGTATACTACATGTCGTAGAGCTCGTGCAACAATTACATCACTGGATTAGACATTCTCTGGTGCCTTAGATCGTGAGTTAAAAAAAAAGCATTGAAGTTTTTATTGGGTCCTCTTCTAACGAGTGATTTTTTAAGAGCTTGAGAACTTTTTTTAAAAAAAAAACGCATAAAATTTGCAAAATCTCATCGGTTCTTTATTTGAAACGTTAGATTGGTCCATGACATTTACTTTTTGAAGATAATTTCATTTAAATGTTGACCGCGGCTGCGTCTTAGGTGGTCCATTCGGAAAGTCCAATTTTGGGCAACTTTTTCGAGCATTTCGGCCGGAATAGCCCGAATTTCTTCGGAAATGTTGTCTTCCAAAGCTGGAATAGTTGCTGGCTTATTTCTGTAGACTTTAGACTTGACGTAGCCCCACATAAAATAGTCTAAAGGCGTCAAATCGCATGATCTTGGTGGCCAACTTACCGGTCCATTTCTTGAGATGAATTGTTCTCCGAAGTTTTCCCTCAAAATGGCCATAGAATCGCGAGATGTGTGGCATGTAGCGCCATCTTGTTGAAACCACATGTCAACCAAGTTCAGTTGTTCCATTTTTGGCAACAAAAAGTTTGTTAGCATCGAACGATAGCGATCGCCATTCACCGTAACGTTGCGTCCAACAGCATCTTTGAAAAAATACGGTCCAATGATTCCACCAGCGTACAAACCACACCAAACAGTGCATTTTTCGGGATGCATGGGCAGTTCTTGAACGGCTTCTGGTTGCTCTTCACTCCAAATGCGGCAATTTTGCTTATTTACGTAGCCATTCAACCAGAAATGAGCCTCATCGCTGAACAAAATTTGTCGATTTCGAACATTTCGAACCGAACACTGATTTTGGTAATAAAATTCAATGATTTGCAAGCGTTGCTCGTTAGTAAGTCTATTCATGATGAAATGTCAAAGCATACTGAGCATCTTTCTCTTTGGCACCATGTCTGAAATCTCACGTGATCTGTCAAATACTAATGCATGAAAATCCTAACCTCAAAAAAATCACCCTTTACCAAAGAGTGCGTATGTGTCAGCAAAGCTGTAGTCTGGTTTATTAATAATAAAAATACAAATCTGATGAAGAAAATGTATTTTCAATTTAATTCTAAAATTTGGGACACCTTTTCAGATATTTTGTAAGGGATGATGTGTTGAAAAAAGTGAAAAAAGAAAACAAAATAATAAATAAAAGTATATTTGTTTAACACAAGTGGTTTGTTTTTAATGTTTATTTTTAAATTTTTCATTACCTTGATGTGTAGGAGCAATTTATCTTCCATTTTTTTTAGTTCTACTTTATTTAAACTCGATCGGTGTCAACATTTTTTATGTCATATAATAGATTTTTTATTTCAAATTACGAGCAAACAACAAAAAAAAAATAAAAACAAAGAAATTCGTGATAAAAAAATATTTAAACAAATTGCTTATTGTTCAAGTAAAATTATGTGTGTACTCGTACCGGTATATTTTTTGTTATTTTCTGATATGATTGTCACTTGTATAATGAATAACGTGACCAGACGGTTTTTAAATAAGCGTGATCTGAACGAAACGACTTTTTGTATTTAAATGCCATAGATGTCAAAAACTTAAGTCTCTTGTCAAAAAACCTAAGTCTAAGAATGTATTAGTAGGCAATATTGTATTAGTCAAGGTATATTTATCTTACTAGGTAGTGGCATCCCTACAACAAATACAACAATACAAGAACAACATGGCATTTTGTTTTTGCTTTGTAGTTCGAAATGTCAAAAAACATATAAGAAAATTGAGAAGGCCTGTATGTGTTTTATTGCTTTCTCACTTCTACACAATAAAATTTCTGAACACATAGAACTTTTGACATGTCGAACTACTAAATCAGCTGGGCGGACGACACTACCTAGTAAGATAAATATACCTTGGTATTAGTGTTGGTTTTTAAATAAAAATTCCCCTAAAAGACAAAAAATACAATACTGTGAAAAAATAAATTTCAACTAACAAATCGCACTTGATCAACAAGAGGGTATAACTTAAAATTTGAAAATTTTTAGTAGAGGTAAAAATCTGTTTGTGGTTACATTTTAAGATAATTTAAAAATCCGAACACATTGTAGTAAGCAAATTCCATTTAATAATATATTTACGCTGTTATTCTTTTAAATTTTTTGCAATTATTGCCAAATAAAAATAATACCGTTTTGTTGATATAAAGGTACTCAAGATACTATCAGGAAAATGGTCTCATATCACGGTTGCCAGATTATGGGATTTTCCCCTAGATTTAGGGGATTTTTTTTCATTTAGGGGAGAAATTGGGGGTTAATATTTGTTAGGGGAAAAATTGGGGTTAAAAAAAATTTTGGGTGTTTTTTGCGGAATTTTTTATATTTTACCAGATGCTTAATTTGTCTCCTCCTATTTTTTTGCAACCAATAAATTAAAAATATGTAACAAACAACTTTCTGATAGGTTCGTATTAGAAAGATGATTTTTTAAATTCGTACAAAAGGTCTAAGCATAAGGCATGCTTAGACCTTCTGTCGGATTCTCATTTTTGTGTGCCTCCAAAGAAGGCCTTTCTCTTTCTTCTAAAAGATCCAGTACACATTCCTACTTCGCTTCTCTTAGTAGGGAAGTAGGAATGTGTACTCATTTTGTATGACAAATACATAATTTTCTATTTTTATAGATGATGCTTACAACTAAACACTACCCTAAGTAGATAGATACGAAGATTGCTGATGGCGGATGTAGCTGTCTAGAAAATCTGCATTCCGCTCCTGCTGGTGTCTAAAAAGTAAATTTTCCCAATTTTTCTCTAATATTTCACCTAATTTGTAATTTAATTAATTCTTTCTTAGAGAGAATAAAAACGAACTTAAGGTTAACTATAAATTTCATTATTAAATAACTTTTTTAAAAAATTGTAAATATTTCCTTCAAAACTCTTTGTTTATATATGAATTTGTAATTTTCCATTTTTTTCCATTTTCTTTTGTTGAATAAAATAGAAATTCGCCTAAGTTTACGACAGCCACAACGGTGGTCATGTGTAGCCATGTAAAATATTAAAAATTTTTTTTATATTTTTTTTTAATTTTATTGATTTTTTTTACCAGTGGGTACCCTGTGGGTCAATTGGCTACCTATATGTGTATTGCTTTCTATAAAGGTCTTTAATACAAATCAAAGCAGAACACCCCTACCAACCTAAAAATAAACAAAAGTCGCCCCTCGCAGGGGGTTATAGACCCCCCGAGATCTGTATGCATTCCTTGCGATCTACCTGTCGCGGTCTAATATTTATGGCTGCATGCAAAATGGCCCTATGAAAAATCGCCCAAAAACGAAAATGAATATTTGCCGAATGAATAATCACCCTAAAGAAATGAAAGATTGCCCAAAAAGGAAAAATGGAAATTTGGCCCAAAAATTGTGAAAAATACCCAAATGTATTTATAGTTTTCTTATTAAATATAAAAAAAAAATATAAATATAAAAATTAAATATAAAAATGTCAATAGTTTTAGTAAGGGCATTGATATTGGTTTTATTTATCGAGAAAGCTTTCAGCTTGCTACTTCTGCTGCTCCTGGGGGTGCTGCCAAAGGAACTCTGAGTAACCGTGGTCACGGTCGCTACAAACGTTGCTAAATTAAATCGTCGACTTAAATTAATTGAACCGTTGATTGAATTTATCGAGCAAGCTTTGAGAAGAAGTTGTATGTAATCTGTGATCTGTGATCTGCGATTTTTCATATTTTATAAACATTTTTTGCCTGCTGCGCCTAATTCTAAAGTTTAACAATAAACACATTAATAACAATAATTATATATTTCAACTCATATTATAAACTTATTTATAACAACATAACTGGAAATATTTACTAGTATAAAAGAAACAAAGCAGCTTGTGCTTTTTCGGCAGAACAATTTACTTAAATAATCAGAAGCTTTTTGAAAACTGCCATTGGTACAACCTTAAATGTATTGTCAATACATTTTGTGTTAATTAATCAGTTTTTTGGAAAACCAGAGAGAGAAACTAAGGTGCTTATTTTTCCAGTTTAAATCCTAATAAATTTTTAATGTTAACACTTCTGCGGTTTAAGGTAAACTTTATAACTACTTATTATTAGTGATAATTTTTTTATTAAAAATATATCGCTTTTAGGACAAACCATTGTTTGTTTTCACTTTTATTATTAAAAATGGGTGATCTTTCATTAAAACATTTGGAAAATTTTTCATTATGAAAAATAAATAATTCTTGCAAAAAAAACCGACTTCTAAACAGATAGAAGGGCATCAATTCTAAACTAAAAATGTAAGAAGTAATCTGTAAGAATTAGATTTAAACCAAATAAAAGATGCGCCAAAATTAGAGGAAAAAAACTAAAGACTATGGGAATGTCAAGCCTCTCCCTATTACTGTTCAAAAGTTAAGCTATTTTCACCAGCATCCGTATTTTATGGGGACACTATTTAAGCCTCTGTCTATAACGGTTTCAAAGATAGGGTCACATAGATAAAATAATATCACCTATTCGGACACCCTTTAATTTACAATTTTAAATTAAAGACCTGTTGTTATAGAGGACTTGGCCACAAAGATTCTTTGTAAATTTCAACTATCTGTTTATAACGGTTCAAAAGTTTGGCCATATATATCAATTTACATGAAGTATTGGGACACCCTTAACATTATAATTCCAAATATTTATACTTTTTATTACACTAGAGTGTTTGTGTTTAACGGTTCAAAAGATAGGGCCATATAGATCAAATTCATTATTTATGGGAACACCCTTTAGTTTCTAAATTCAAATTGTATACTTGCTATAGCTGACTTAGCAATACAGGTTCTTTGTAAATTTCAGCGGTCTGTGTACAACTGTTCAAAAGTATGGCCATATACATACATCAAATTAAATGAACTATTGGAGCACCCTTTAATTTAAAATTTTGAATATTTATACATTTTATTATAACGGTCATAGTAATCGACATTCTGTCAATTTTTCAAGGCTTTGTCTATAACGGTTCAAAAGATAGGCCAAATTACGTCACCTATGGGGACATCCTTTAAATTTTAAATTTATTTTTTTATTACTTTCTGCTGTTGGGAGCTATAGCGATACGCAATTTTTTAAAATTTTAATTTGGTGCCCTTTACGGTTCTTAATACACGTAAATAACATGTATGTTGTATGGGGACACCCTTTAAGTTTTAATATAATGACCTTTTTTAAAACGGAACCAACCTGAAAAAAATTTTAAAATCGGTTCATAAATGGCTGAATTCTGCGGTTACATACATAAAAAAGAAGCAACATTCAGACGAATTGATAACCTCCTTCTTTTTTGAAGTCGGTTAAAAATGAATTATTCTCCAAAAATGACGAAAAAACACCTAATTTTTGGGTTTCTTTTCATATCAAATATTACCCAATTTTGTATGAAGATTTCTTGGGCGATTTTTCATTTATGCTTTTGGGCGATTTTTCATAGGGTCATTTTGCATGAAGCCAATATTTATTTGACAAAAAAGCAAAAGAGAATCATTAAGCCGAAAAAATGTAAAAAAACGTGAAAAATATATAGATGGGCGTGGTTTTTTGCCCGCAGCATCCAAAGGAATGATCCGATGTTGCTGAGTTGCAATTCCAAAATTTTCGAAACTATGCCTGACAAATTGGTGTGCTTAAATTTTTTGTATCTCTTCTGGTGCCTTGGCAAATGACATTTCAACCCGAACACGGACAGACGGATAGACGGACATCGCTTAATCAACTTCTCTATGTATAAGGATCCAGAATATATATACTTTATGGGGTCGGAAATGAATATTTTAGAAATTACACACGGAATGACAAACTTATTTATATATACCCTTTCCACCTGTGGTGAAGGGTATAAAAATTATTATTCTTTATTCTGTTCATGTGCAAACAACACAATGGCTAGTCAAGACAGCGTGTAAGATTTTGGAATTTTTAATGCTATGTGTGTAGTTTGATAATTCAGTGAAGTTGCATTTCCAGCGCAGTTACACTTAATCTAACACTGCCCTCACATTAACTATTTTCTATTACTGGATAATTGCCGTCTAACAGACTAGCGGCTAGCATCTTAAAAAAAAAAACAATAAGAGTTTGTTTGCATACAAATGCACTACTTAACGTTCAATCTAATAGACATACTTTGGTTTTGACATGATAAAAGTATTTTTTGAAAAAGTTATTTTATTTTTATAAATATAAAATATGTATTTCTGCGATAATGTCAGAGATTACGAAGTAGATGCCGTCTTCAATATAATTAAGTAGCTAACTAAACGGCAATGATTGTAGCCAAAGGCATTTGTAGTCGTGTAGCGGTGTAGCTGCAGTCCTCTATGTGTTTAATGCAAAGACAACCAACCAGAGTATTTTTTTTTAAATGTATATGTATTGTTGCTTTTGCCAAGAAAAAATCTATACATTGTATATGGTCAAATTTCTTATTTTATAACATAATTATATTTAAGAATAAATGTGTGATATTGAATATATAAATATAAATAAACTTATATGTAATTGAATGAATAAATACTTTCACGACTAAATGTAAATTAATACGTAGAGAAGAACATAAATTGATGTTCAAAATGTATTTTCGATAGTTCTGTTTCCATTGGTCTATTGATAGTGTTTTTTTCGATAACGATACTATCCTCAAAAATTCGATACAGTATCAAGTAAATTTACAGAGCATCGCTAATTAGATGTCGTTTATAAAATTTTGTGACTTAAGTTATTTTTGTATGACTGCAACTGCAACAGAACCATTATCTGGAAGCCAAGCAGGAGCCATTATTTCAGATAGAAGATCTGGCTTAAATCCAAAATATATTGTAGTTTATTTATAACATTAATAGATACAATTTTTTTATTTCATTAATACAATTACAAATTATATTCTAACTGAATTTTCCAAGCATAGAAACGCAGAAATTCACTCGTTGTAGTGAAACACTCAGAGTCTTTGGTGAAATCCTCAGCCCCCAGAATTAGTACTACCACACTGCCTACTAGCCTACCAGGGTACCTGATAAGTTGGTCTGTATAAACTAAAAATATTGCGTAACTCGATAATAATAAAGAAAAATATTTTTATGACCAATATTATTGTAGAGACTTCTATAAAAAACAATTCTGATGTAGTATTTATACGAACATGTTTTTATTCAAAATAGATCTCATTCTAAGACTTTTATTTGTTAATAAAAGACACTCTTCAACCAAATTAAGTTATATATAATTTTTCTATTATTAAAAAATGAAATTTAATAATTCTTAAAAGAATTCGATACTAACGATAGTATCGATAGTTTTTCAACTAAATATTAAAAATATAGAATATGGTGGCTATTGGTAGTTTGAAGGTCTACTTCTTTTTTAAGGGCTGGCATACTACTTAAAATTTATTTTATATTTTGTTCTCTTTGTGAGAGTATTGTCGAGACTGTGTGTGTGTTCACAGACGCTCAGGGTTTTCCGTTTGGTTTAAAGCAATAGTGTTAATAATCACCGAAACCAAAGAAACACCCTTTAATTTTTAAGTAATTGTTGTGGTAGCAGCCGTAGTAATACAGATTCTTTCAAAAGTCAACCTATTATGGCTCAAAATCAAATCCTTATACGTGAAATTCAATCGCTATCGCAACACTCTTTGATTTCTAATTTTTGTTAATATAGCGAATGTGGTTTTAAATACTCTGTGTAAATTTCAAGTTTTTGGCGAAAACAATAGGGTTACTTGTTTACCCTTTGTATCGAGCTTAAAGAAGTAAACCGTTT